>OW388295.1:15044726-15222226 GCA_936450465.1 Gibbula magus
GCCATTTTTCTATTTTCTATAATTGATGGTTGGATAAAACTTAATACAGGGCTAATATATTACAATGTCAACTGTGAAAGAATAATAATGTTTACATGTAGAAATATCATGATCTTTGATACAACTTTATGAAGATTCAAGAAGTCACACTCACAATAGGCAGTTGCGATTTTAATCAGTTTTATTATATATTTGTCAGATTTGAATGGTGGACTAACCGCAAGATGGCTGAATCAACTGTTGGTTCTGAGGGGTCGTCAGTCGATGGACCTGAAAACAAATTTGGAGATGAGTGGACGAGAAGTGATGGTGAGGCAAATTATGAAAAGAAAATTGAAACTGTAATTTATTATAGAAGTGGTCATCTATCCGGATCAATTCAGCAACCCTCTCTGAGAACATTCACAGAGAAACCTTTACCACCACCAAGACCAGGCAGTGGGCAACCTTCTTCAACAACATTTACAGAGAAACCTGCACCGCCACCAAGACCAGGCAGTGGGCAACCTTCTTTAACAACATTTACAGAGAAACCTGCACCGCCACCAAGACCAGGCAGTGGGCAACCTTCTTCAACAACATTTACAGAGAAACCTGCACCGCCACCAAGACCAGGCAGTGGGCAACCTTCTTCAACAACATTTACAGAGAAACCTGCACCGCCACCAAGACCAGGCAGTGGGCAACCTTCTTCAACAACATTTACAGAGAAACCTGCACCGCCACCAAGACCAGGCAGTGGGCAACCTTCTTCAACAACATTTACAGAGAAACCTGCACCGCCACCAAGACCAGTCAGTGGGCAACCTTCTTCAACAACATTTACAGAGAAACCTGTTCTGCCACCAAGACCAGGCAGTGGGCAACCTTCTTCAACAACATTTACAGAGAAACCTGCACCGCCACCAAGACCAGTCAGTGGGCAACCCTCTCTGAGAACATTCACAGAGAAACCTAAACCGCCAAGAAGACCAGACAGTGAGCAACCTTCTCCGAGAACATTAACAGAGAAATCTTTAATGCCACCAAGACCAGGCAGTGGACAACCTTCTCCCAGAACATTAACAGCGAAATATGTCTCGCTGCCAAGACCAGTCAGTGGACAAGCCTCTCTGCCTGCAAAGTCTTCAAGAAAATCAATAAATGAAGAACCTGTAAAATCATCAAGTTCAAATAACGAACCCAAAAATCAGACACCAAATTCCAGTGAGCAGCAGGAAAGACCATCACCAAAATCAAGTGAGGAGTCTGCGAAATCTTCAAAAGGAAATTCAAGTGAACATGTCCTAGAATCTTCAGTTGATAAAGACAGAAATAACACACCAGGAACAGGAAATGATGGACAGGGGGAAAGGAAGAGGAGAAGGAACAGCAAGAGGAAATCAGAATCTGAGGACTTTCTCAAGAGAATAACTCCCAAAATTCAAGTAGCAGTTCTTTATGTGAGAATAAGCCTACATTTTAATCCTCAATTTGATATCACAGCTTTCTTGCAGGAAAGAATGGGTGAAGCTTGTAAGTTTAACATTATAAAGAAAGACATTGTTGGATCTGGTACAGTCATAACTCTCAAATTTCAAAGTAAGAACCAAGCCAACAGAGCAGCTAACCTTTTGAAACAGAGCAACCGTGGGTCTCAAACCAAACTTCTCTGTACAATGGTGAAAGAAGAAGCTTTTGAGTTATCTGTTGAACGAGATGAGGAAGAGCTTAGAAAGCAGATTGAACAAATTCTGAAGAGATCCAGAAGAACCACAGACAACCATGATGAGAAAATCAAGCTGACAGATATGAAGATCAAGAGTCTCTCCACTAACAAGCACGTTTCATTGGAAGAATTTGAGCAGAAACAATATGAGAAGGAAGCTCTGAAGGATAAGCTTGAAGAACTAAAAAGACAACAGCAACAGTTTGCAACATTTCTTGGGAGCCTTTGTAGAAAACTTAAACAGACATGGGAAGACAACACATATGCTAAACACATAAGTGATTTGAGGAGAGAGTTTGGGGTGGAGTGTTGTCGCCTTGAGAATGCTCTTCCAATATATGCCAGGCGTAATGACATCCTGACATTGGTTAAGGACAACCAAGTTTCAGTCATCCTTGGAGAAACCGGTTCTGGGAAGAGCACCCAGATGACACAGTATCTTCACCAGGCCGGATACAGTAGGAAAGGAATCATTGTCTGCACACAGCCCAGAAAAGTTGCAGCTATTAGTCTTGCAACTCATGTTGCTTTAGAATTGGCAACCCCTGTTGGAAATGTAGTTGGATACAAAGTTGGAATGAGGTCGAAGACAAGTGGAGTCACAAAGATTTTGTATATGACTGATCATTGTCTCCTCAATGAATGCTTGAAAGATCCTTCCTTGTCTGCCTACTCATGTGTCATAGTTGATGAAGCCCATGAACGAAGTATCTATACAGATCTCCTTCTTGGAATGCTGAAGATCTGCCTCAATCAACGGCCTGAACTCAAAGCAATCATCACTTCTGCCACGATTGACCCGGATGTGTTTGTCAGGTACTTTGGAGCTTGTCCAGTCCTCCGTGTCTCGGGAAGAATGTTTCCGGTTGAAGTTGTCTACCAGGGAGCTGACGAGGGAGAAAAAACCTACATTGACAATGCCTTGAACAAGGCAGAGAGTGTCCATAAAGAGGAACCACCAGGAGATGTGCTGGTCTTTGTTACTTCTCCCCTTGAAACAGAACAGTGCAGTGAAAGACTTAAGGCAAGACTACAGGGAAGAACAGACTTCAAATGTCTCATTCTCCATGGCCAGGTTCAACCCGAGGAGCAACAGATGGTCTTTCAACTGTGTCCTGCTGGAATCAGAAAAATAGTCTTTGCTACCAACAGTGCGGAGACATCCATTACCATTCCTGGCATCAAGTATGTCATCGATACAGGATTTGTCAAGGAAAAGAGGTATGATCCACGACGTAACATGAGTTCTCTCAGCGTAGTGGTCATAAGTAAAAGTTCAGCTGATCAGAGGAAAGGAAGGGCAGGGCGTACAGGTCCAGGGAAATGCTACAGACTGTACAGTGAAGAGCTGTACAAGGATATGGATAAGGTGGCACAGCCAGAGATCTTGAAAGTCCACTTGGGACAGGCAATGCTGAAACTGACAGAACTTGGCATAAACCCTACGCAATACGAGTTTGTCCAATCTCCTGGTGAAGCAGCAATAAAGGCAGCAATGGAAACTCTTGAGGAACTGGGTGCTGTTAAGGACAACAAGATCACTGAAGAAGGAAGAGAGATGTCAAAGTTGCCTGTGGAACCACGTCTAGGACTGATCATACAGAAAGGAAGAACACAAGGATTGATGTTTGATGCCATTGTTCTTGCTGCCATCAGTAGCATGGGAAGTTCTGTTTTTTTCCGAGGTGGAAGTGATGATAACAAAAAGCAAGCAGATAAACTGAAGGTCCAGTTTTGCCAAAAAGGAGGAGATAGTATGACCTTAATGGATGTTTATAGAAAATGGAGCAGGCAGCCTGAAAAGAAGAAAAACAGTTGGTGTTTTGAAAACTCAATCAATTCCAAGTCAATTCGGATTGTACGTGAGACTGTGAATGAGATAACAACAATCATGAAGAAGGATGCCAAGATGAAGGTGGAGCATGTTCTTCAGGAGTCTGAGGTGGTTGATGAAAAGCTTCAGAAAATACTTTTTGAGAGCTATGTTTCAAACATCTGCCATTATCTTGGTCACGTGAAAGCAGGCTACGTAGCAGCAAAACTGGATCAACAAGTTCATCCACATCCTTCATCAGTGCTAAATCCATTGAATCTAAAACCTGAGTGGCTGGTTTTTGAGCAATCACTGAAAACTTCAAAGGATTTCATTACAGGATTAACTCCTGTAAAAGAAGAATGGATCATAGAAGCAATTGAATCTGGTCGATTGAGGGCAAGTCTTGATGAGATGAGAAACAAGAGGCTTGTTGCTGTCCACACAGAATATGTTGGATCCAATATCTTCAGGATGATTGTTGGGCCTCAGTATACTAAACTCAGAGCTTTGGGAGATAAAGCTTCAGAACTTGTTAAACCTGCACTTGCCATTATTGAAGCTTCTCGAGATAGGGGAGAAGTCAAGGTTTTGTCATCTGAGCATTCTACAGATAAACTTAGACAACTTTTCAAACAAACTGTACAGCAAGGTCAGTTGTCAATGATAGATGAGGATATGGAAGTTCCCTTGAGTCAAAAGAATGAAAATGCAGGCATCAGAGTTGTTGTAGGAAAAGGAGGTGAGGTTAAAGACATCCTTATGCCTGAGGAATTCAGAACAATCTTTATTGACAAGCCAAGTGAAACATCCTCAGAAGACACAGTCATTGCAAAGTTTTGCAGATTTGGTAAGATCAAGGACCACAGAATTTTCAGAAATCCTCAAAGGAGATGGGGTTGTGTCACCTTTGAATCTGCAGCTGATGCTGCATTAGCAGTGGAGGTAACAAAAGAAAATGAGTCTGAAGTTGCAGTTCCTGAAAGAAGAGGAAGAGGATACCAAAACTCTGACTTTAGGGTGAAGATCACCTGGTGCAGAAGGGAATCGAGAGGATTTGGCTTTGTAGATGTTGCCCCTGAAGATTTGCCAAGAATATTGAGATTTGGGGTGATCAACATAAAAGGTCATTTGGTACAATTAGTCCTCGACAGGAAAACTGAAAAGAATCTATATTTGAGGAATTTTGGAAAAGAAGTAAATGAAGATGACATAAGATCTGCATTTGTGGAGTTGGCAGGCGAGATCACCATCCAAAAGATAACAGTCGTCAGAGAAAAGATAGATCAAAGCAAAGAAAACATGGAAGCCATTGGCAGACAGCTGATAGAAAGCATTGAAGAATCAGTACCAAAAGAGCGTTTTCGTTTGGACCTGAAACACCCAAGAAATCCGGGCACTGCAATGCATCTAGCTTTTGCAAATTTTACCAATGCTGATGAAGGAATTGCAACATGCCAGAGAATGTCTAGAATGACCTATATCCAGAACAAAGTTATCACTATGGAACCTCAGATCCAGTCATCAATTTTCATCAATCCTGAAGTTTATGCTGCTGTTAGAGATGACCTGGAATCATACTTGAAAGAGTACAAAGACTTTGGATTTTCTGAAATTACAATCACCTTAAAGTTTTTGAAAAATGGAACTGTCATTTTGAACATTGAATCCTCCAACACCATGGAACTAGCTAAAGTCAGAGCAAGCTTACAAGAAATCCTTCAAGGTGATGTCTTAGAGTGCGGAACCAATCCTCATCTTCGTCATTTCTTTACCAGATCTGGACGCGATTTCCTGAAGGATGTAGAGAAGAAATGTGGTACTTTCATCCAAGTTGATAACAGAAATCTAACAATCTCCATCCGAGGGAAACAGGCATCAATAACCATGGCACGGTCATCACTCAACGAGTTCCTAAGTTCCATTGTAAATGCTGAGTGGAAGGAGGTCAACTTGAGAGGAAGTGCTATGCCAAATGGCATGATGAAGACCCTGATGAATAAATATGGTCTGGAACTTGAGAAGCTTCAACAGGAGACAGGTCTGAAATCCTTGACTCTCAACTTCAAGCAACAGATGGTGAAGATGATTGGATCCATCGAGAACATTGACAAGACTGTTTCAGTTATTGATGAAGTTTGCACATCTCTTCAGGAAGGGCCCAAGAAAGCAACAGAGGAAGAAGATCTCCCTGATTGCTGTGTGTGCCTTTGTCCAACAGAAGAGAAGGATCTCTATCGTCTTGAGTACTGTGGTCATGCATATTGCCGCGACTGTGTGAAGCGTCAAGTGGAATGCCAACTGAAATCCAAAGAGATCCCAATACGCTGTGGGCAACAGGGTTGTGGCCAACCTTTTATGTGGAGAGATTTGAATTCCTTAGCCAGACAAGGTTCCTTCACATATAGCAGTATCACTGAGGCCTCAGTCAGTTCTTATGTCTTTGCCAACTCAAAGATCATCAAATACTGTCTGACCCCTGACTGCAACATGGTGTACAAGGTGACTACAACAGGGGCTGTGTTCCGATGTCCAGAGTGTACCATGAAGATCTGCACAAGCTGTCACACTCAGTACCATGAGGGTCTTACCTGTGCCATTTTCAGAAGTGCCAAGGATGATGAAGGCAATTTGGATGTGTATCTGGCTTCAAACACAAACACAAAGAAGTGTCCTAACTGCACAACAGTGATTGAGAAGACTGAAGGTTGCAACAACATGTATTGCTCGGCGTGCAAGCGTAACTTTTGTTGGATATGCCTTGCACACTTCAGATCAGAAGATGATTGTTATAGGCACTTGAAATCAAAACATGGTGGCTTCATATGAGAAGATTTCAAATTGAGAAGATTCTAAAGCATCTCTCTAGACAATTGAAGAATGTATCTTTGAATACTTCTGGCTAATGAAGCTGACTCATGTTTTATCATCTTAATACTTTATACTTCTGTTCATATAAATCATAGTAATGATATAACCAATCAAGAACTGAAGAGTGCTACCAATGGCAGAAGTCTAACTGCCATGGTGAACTGTAGATGGTAACTAACTCTGTTCTTCAGCTTGTCATGTTGGTTGATCTTTGGTTAATGTTAAGTTCTCTTCTGAGACTGCTACTTTTATTAGGTCATCAAATCCTAATCAATAACACTGCTGCTGAACTTGTCTCCCTTTGCAACAAACTTGAAAATCAGAAGTCTCAGTTCAGGATTGTCATTCCCAACATGGACTCAACTATTTATAGTTTATGGTGGTTGTTTGAAGGTGTCATATCTTATTTAAGTACTTTAACTTGAAATATTTTTGAATGATTACATTCTGGTTCATTTGTCTTTTGGATTGGAACACGTTGTTGCATGTTTATGTTTTGATGAATAAGAATTTGTTACGATGCTAACATAAATTTGATGGACATGTTTTTCATAAGGATTGTAGATATGTAATTGCCCTTTGATTTTGTGAGTGATATCGATTTGGACACATTTCCCAAAGACTATTTTACTATGGACTTATTATTATCCCCCGCCACAAAGAGGAAGGCGGACATAGGTTTGACCTCCGTTCATCTGTCCGTGTGTTCAACTGTCTCGGATAAAGCGGACAGCTTTTCTCAGAAACTGTTTAAGATAGGATATCTAAATTTGGTCTTCAGGTCATCAATACGTTAATAAAATTCGAAATGCGAAGCAGGCAATTATATTTTTCTGGAGTTATGGCCCTTGTAGATATCTTTGGACTCTGTTCATTGTATCTGCAAAGGGGACAGCTTTTCTCATAAACTGTTTATGATAGATTAAGCAAATTTAGTGTGAGACTTATTATACATAAATACTGTGATGGAGCATGCTTCTGTATTTTCCAAAGTGAGTCCAGATAAGTTCCTGCAGTGCACTAGATTGAGGACGTTCAGGAGAAATACATATGGCGGAGGAAGCTGATGACCATGGCCTCTTGTTTAACTGTATTTTCTTTTGAATTTTGCATGTGATATATATATCTTGATTGAAGACCTTGATATTATTGGTTGTTATTTGTAGTTTTTATATCTACAAACATGTTTATATATAACATTGATTTTTTATTTTTATTTCATTTTTTGATGTTTCATTCTTTACTGAAAAGATTTGGGTAAAGCTGTATACCAGAAAGTAACAATTACCTACTGATTTATAACTTTTAACCCAAATCTTTTAAGTAAAGTAAGGAAATGTGTTTCTATGATAAATGAATTGTTGGAAGTTTTATAGAAATTGATTAGTGCTTCAATGAAATCATCCAGCTCCGTAGTGTATTTTTAATCTGTGAGACTCGTAATCCTTACCAGCTGGTTACGCGTCGCTATGTATAGCATGCATATTGTCAACCAATGAAATGTCGTTATTTGAAAGTTGATGATCTCTCACGGTCTTCCAATCCGGAGTCACTTATACTGCCATCTTTTAAAGGTACATCCATTGTGTTGTTGGGGGTCATATATTGCAAACGTTATAAATGGTGTTACTTTATCGAGAAGTACCGACTGTTACCGAAAACTACCATTTGATGACAGTCAACTTAGTATATTGAAGTTATGAAGGTAAAAGTGGTGATTTCTGATCGAAAACCGGACAATGCACAGCGTCTGGTCAATGTGTCAAACGTAATTTTGGAATCTTATTTATAATAGACAAAAAGACAAATTTGAGTTGATAATATTTAATAGGTCACATAACTACTGTGCATGGAAATGGGACGTGCAGTTTCGGTTTCTGCACATGAATAATGATGTTACTCAATTTTAATTGGAAACGAGTACTTGTGATATATTTGGCGATTGGGGATAAATATGCAAGCAGAGTGAATTTATTTGTCTTGTTGACAGCACATGTGGTGAGTTGGAACGTATTAAAGCCAAATAAAATTTGATGAAATACAATGGATGTACCTTTAAGTCATTTCATTGGCTGGTTATTTTTTGCCGTTACAAGTTTTTCCCTCTTCCACAATCAGATTACGAATTAAACTACCCTGATGGAGCAGGATGTAATACAATGCTTGTGCTGTGATACTGTCTATTTTCATAGTTTTACTGACAGTGTGAATCCCTTGACATTTTGTTGATCCTCAGGTCAATCTCTTTGTGCTGATGTTTAAGCTTTCTAAGTTTCTTCAGTTAGATTGTTTAATTATGAATGTTCATGTCTGTTTACTGTTTAGGGTGGTCAGAAAACTTGTCCTAAATGTGAGGACTGAAGTGTTTATTTCTCCAGTACAACATGCAAAAAACGTGCCCCACGTGGGTAATAATGGGAATGGAAACACGACAGTCCACATTGGCAATATACTTTTTGCAAAATTATTCAAATTATACTTATCACCTTTTGGGTCTGGAATAACTGCATTATTGCGTATATACCAGCATGTGCTTGCATGTCATTTGTTCGCGTCTCTGATCGTCAATAAGAGACTCTTGAAGTCCGTGTCACAGAACTGATGGCTGGATGATTCTACAGTGGAAATATGATATATTTAGGTATAATGTTAAACATTTTAATGCTACTGTGTTTTTACACATAATTGGTAACAAATGTGCATTGTTTTGGTGTTTGTTTTATTGAATAAAATTGGTGAATAGTGTTTCTTATTCTTTTGTCTGGATTGAAAAGATTGCAATTCCATGGAGTGTACACTGTTAATAATACTGATAATGATGAGGATCATATATATATATATATATATATATATATATATATATATATATATATATATATATATATATATATACATGTATATACACTTTACCGTTTATGAGGACCTCAGAAGACGACATCGTAATGTATGTACATTCATATACTTGGACTCAAGCAGTTAATTCACACCATGCATTTTGTTGTCAAACATAGACAAAGTTATCAAATTTGTTGTGGATACTAAGTAATATCCCTCCCTTGAAGTCTCAATCCTGAAAATCCATGAAAGGTTTACAAATTGTTGTGGATGGTTATAGACAACGTTATGATCGGGGATTATGAATTGTAAATTGTAGTTTTGACAACCCAATAGTCACAGAGCTAATTAACACACTAAAAACATATTTTCTGTTTTTATTTCTTACTCAGCTGAAATGAGTGCAGACACGTTGACCAATGTGGATTATAAATAGAAGATGTTTTGAACCTCTGACGACTACCTTATATGATGTAATTCTTCAAAAACATTTAGAAGTTGATATACTAATGAGAGACAAATATTATGGATGACAAGTTCTGTATTTGTTTCACACGATGTTTCAGGGCTACTTCTTACCCCTTCTTCAGGTGGATAATGGACATGGTGGTTTGTACAGTATATATCACAGGACAAAAAGTAGTGGAATCCATTTGCTGGATCCTTCTGGATTCTCCCAAATATTGGCGGATCCTTTAGAATCTGGAAGGATCCGGCAAGCGGATTCCACAACCTTTCGTTCTGCGTATAGAGATAAATAGGAAGCCAGAGATGCAACTAATCATATACAAACTCAGAAGTAGACGTTTTATCAGCGTAGCACATTATTGTACCCTTCGTATTGCCTTTCTTCGTATTGCCCTTCTCCGTACTCTTTTGTTAAAGGATTTCAATTGAAAACAGGAAATTACCATATCTTTTGCGATTGGGTATGAATATGTATGTGGAATGATATTATTTAAATTGCGTCCATCACCCATTACCCAGCGTCCATCGTTCTTTATCGGTTAACTTTTCACGTATTCAACTTCTCCTTAATTGTTTAACTGCTGCATCAACAAAGCTGAATTTTTGTGTAGAGGTAACTTGCATCTGTATAAACTCATGGACAAAAGAAAGTATAGGTCCGAAAAAATATATATATTAACGGTCATTTGAAATTTAACGAGAAACAATCGTTCTGAAAACTTGAGAGAAGCGAAACAGAACGGGAATAGGTAAAACGTCGTGCGGTCTGATTCTGATGTGACAAATGCGAAAAGGAGGTGTCTTACTCCTAGCCCACAATGTACTACACATATCTGATATAAATGCAATTAATAGATCATGTCTGTCATGTCATATCTACTGGAAAAAACATCAAAATTATGCCATGATGGAAGTCAGATGAATGTGATAGGACTATAGAGATGTCTGATGTGTCAGCGACGAACGTCAGAATTGCAAAAAATCAAGTGGTGCAACAACACTGACGGTAAAAGGTCTTTCAACAATACAGACAGACAGATCAACCACAAGACATGTCGTGGAGTTGATACCCACGTGTTACAAACGCACCTGAAGAACAGCCCATACGCTTGATACACATTTCAGCGTAGTACCACCCATGGTTCGCTAATTCAAGCTTATGTTCGCAGGTATCACCGGAATGCATAGCCACATGGCGTTCCGGGCTTTCTCCCTGCCACAATACTAGCAGCCGTGATATAAATTAAATACTCTTGAAAGCGGCGTTAAACCCTCTCTCACCTCACCTCACCTCACCTCAAGAAAAAGGATCGGGTACATGTACAAGTTGTCAAACTTAATGAAACCCTCACCCCACTCAACAATATCGACTTGATAACAGCTTTCTTAACCAAAACAACGTTAAGTTTCTAACCTTTGCTACCCTACTTCTCAATCACCAGTTATAAATCCGATCAAACATTTACTGAAGCATCTGGAAAGACAAATTAGTGGTCGCCATCAGGGGAGAGTTCATTGTTGCATTGATGAAACGACGTTCACGGGCTTGAATCAACGCTATTTGTGGACATACATGCTACTGATATTGCCATCTTTCCTGGAATAAACATTAGTGCCTTGTTTGTGCGAAGTATATAATCGACATTTATCCCATGAATGTTTGAATGTCGATATCACCTGTAAGTTGTTGCAGTCATGACATGATATTGACACACAGCGAAACACAAATTTGCTACGTATTACTTTTATCCATCAGATCGTTTGTTTCAATTTACTGATGTTAGAGTTTAGAATCTAAGTTTGTACATTTTATACGCACCTCTCCAGTGTGTCAACAAACATAATCAAACCGTAATCAAATTAAGTAGTGTAAAGCCCTTTTTTTTCACAAAACAAATTCTTATCGGAGAAATTCAAATTCTACATTGTCCGGCATCAACAATTTTTTTTTCACCCTGGTAACGTACGTATAGCGTTTCTTTTGGACACTAGTTTAAAACTATTGCAATTAACTAAAAGCACAGGTATGATGAGTAGGCCTACTGAATTTTAAGGAACTAAGTGCTCTGCTGAACTGTTGTGTAGACGTACGTAAGCATGCAGATTAAAAGTGCATGTTTGGTGACAATTCATTGCATATTATCCACCTTTTTTTAATTTGTTTATGAGGCCTAAGTCTCCAATCTTAGCTAATAATATGAATCATTTAAATACTGATGAGCTTTAGAGCAAATGCAATGTATTTTTATTTTGTTCAAATAGAAGGGACCATTGTTTAATTGACCGTATGTATTTATTAGGGACAAAATAATTTTCGTTTGCTCAGTGTTTGAGACATGGCTTACAAGTTCTGTCGCATTTGTTGAACAATGTTGTAATTTGGACATCCGCTTTACAATATGTGAATAACGTTTGGTACAATATTAAAGAGACGTTTTCGAATAGCAGACAATTCCCAGAAAGGGAGGCTATATTTAGCTCATGACCTAACATGCAGTCGTGTCTGACATCGCTTCAAAGAAAACCATCAAAATCGAAAGTTGGTAAGGATCGAAGGTATCAACATTTTCCATGTATGAAATCCTTTAAAACAATCTCAGTTATGAAATGTTAATAAATGAAACATTATAACCCCAGATATTTTAAAACGTCGAAGTGTATATATGTGAATGCGTAGATTGTTTGGTGATTTATTGACTCGTCGAGTTATGTCACCTGATGTCATGTCACGTGATTTCAGATGAATTCCGCAAACGTAAGCTGATATCATTCTGTCGTCTCTGCCTCAAGTCAGCAGGTTTGTTGAACATATTTGTGTGTTCGTTGGTGTGCAGGTTTGTTGAATATATTTGTGTGTTCGTTGGTGTTTAAGTCTTTATGATAATGGCATTTGGTCTAATTTTGTGTTTCATGATATACACACTGAAGGCCGCAATATTAGGTTGTTTTTATCGGCAATAATCTGATATAATTTTGAATAGACATACTGAGGTTCAGGGGGCACTGGTGGTTGAATAATTGACGAAATTTAGACTTGTTTACTATTTTATCTATTTGTTATGTGTCCTTGTAAATGTATCTAATGATAAACTTGCAATTGTCATTGTCAACACCAAACAGACTTTTTACAATAATATAAATTATAATAAAGAAGGTGTTTCTTGAATTTTAGACTTTTTGTTGGTTAATTATAATTTGATGACGTTATAATTATGCTGTAAACTGGAATCGGCAAGATTAGCTATCAGATAAACAGCACCAAAGACAATAGGAATAGATTCATCCATTCACCGTAATGCATTCTCCTTGTTTGTTAACAAACATGTAACAAAAATCAATCTTAAATCAATTCTAGACGGTGTCATCTTTTGTTTCTGCACGTGCAACACGCCTTGCCTCACACCTCCTATCCCATGATACCTTAATCAAATTAAAATAAGATCGATGTAATGTTCAATACGCCCAATGACGGACTTGGGGCACGTCTAACATTACAGCTACGCCAAATGCTCTTAGTCTTCTTCTTGTTACGCTGATTTACGCTGATGTTTGGCAAGTTTCAAAAGTTTTCAAGCATACCTTTTCCACGAACGCCCTTTACCGTATCCTGCTATCGTAATCATTCAATATTGTCTGGATATTCACTCTCTTCGCATAATTCATGTAATTTAAAGTTCTTTAAACAGGGGTAAAAATATGATAAAATTAAGTTGTGTAAAGCCCTTCTTTTTCACAAAACAAATTCTTATCAGAGAAATTCAAATTCTACATTGTCTGGCATCAACATTTTGTTTTCCACCCTGATAACGTACGTAGCGTTTCTTTTGGACACTAGTTTAAAACTATTGCAATTAACTAAAAGCACAGGTATGATGAGTAGGCCTACTGAATTTTATGGAACTAAGTGCTCTGCTGAACTGTTGTGTAGACGTACGTAAGCATGCATATTATAAGTGCATGTTTGGTGACAATTCATTGTATATTATCCACCTATTTTTTTTTTATGAGGCCTAAGTCTCCAATCTCAACTAATAATATAAATCATTTAAATACTGATGAGCTTTAGAGCAAATGCAATGTATTTCTATTTTGTTCAAATAGAAGGGACCATTGTTTAATTGACCACATGTATTTATTAGGGACAAAATAATTTTCATTTGCTCAGTGTTTGAGACTTGGCTTACAAGTTCTGTCGCATTTGTTAAACACTGTTGTAATTTGGACACCCGCTTTACAATATGTGAATAACGTTTGGTACAATATTAAAGAGACGTTTTCGAATAGCAGACAGTTCCCAGAAAGTGAGGTTATTTTTAGCTCATGACCTAACATGCAGTCGTGTCTGACATCGCTTCAAAGAAAACCATCAAAATCGAAAGTTGGTAAGGAAGGTATCAATATTTTCCATGTATGAAATCCTTTAAAACAATCTCAGTTATGAAATGTTAATAAATGAAACATTATTACCCCAGATAGTTTAAAACGCCGAAGTGTATATATGTGAATGCGTAGATTGCTTGGTGATTTATTGACTCGTCGAGTTATGTCACGTGATGTCATGTCACGTGATTTCAGATGAATTCCGCAAACGTAAGCTGATATCATTCTGTCGTCTCTGCCTCAAGTCAGCAGGTTTGTTGAATATAAGTGTGTGTTCGTTGGTGTTTAAGTCTTTATGATAATGGCATTTGGTCTAATTTTGTGTTTCATGATATACACACTGAAGGCCGCATTATTAGTATGTTTTTATCGGCAATAATCTGATATAATTTTGAATAGACATACTGAGGTTCAGGGGGGACTGATGGTTGAATAATTGACGAAATTAAGACTTGTTACTATTTTATCTATTTGTTATGTGTCTTTGTAAATGTATCTAATGATAAACTTTCAATTGTCATTGTCAACACCAAACAGACTTTTTACAAGAATATAAATTATAATAAAGAAGGTGTTTCTTCTATTTTAGACTTTGTAATGGTTAATTATAATTTGATGACGTTATAATTATGCTGTAAATTGGAATTAGCAAGATTAGCTATCAGATAAACAGCACCAAAGACAATGGAAATAGATTCATCCATTCACCTTAATGTATTCTCCTTGTTTGTTAACAAACATGTAACAAAAATCAATCCTAAATCAATTCTAGACGGTGTCATCTTTTGTTTCTGCACGTGCACCACGCCTTGCCTCACACCTCCTATCCCATGATACCTTAATCAAATTAAAATAAGATGTAATGTTAAATACGCCCAATGACCGACTTGGGGGACTTCTAACATTACAGCTACGCCAAATGCTCTTAGTCTTCTTCTTGTTACCCTGATTTACGCTAATGTTTGGCAACTTTCGAAAGTTTTCAAGCTTACCTTTTTCACGAACGCCCTTTATCGTATCCTGCTATCGTAATCATTCAATATTGTCTGGATATTCTCTCTTTTCGCATAATTCATGTAATTTAAAGTTCTTTAAACAGGGGTAAAATATGATCAAATTAAGTTGTGTAAAGCCCTTCTTTTTCACAAAACAAATTCTTATCGGAGAAATTCAAATTATACATTGTCCGGCATCAAAATTTTGTTTTCAACCCTGGTAACGTACGTAGCGTTTCCTTTGGGCACTAGTTTATTTTCAAAACTCTTGTAATTAACTAAATGCACAGGTATGATGAGTAGGCTTACTGAATTTTAAGGAACTAAGTGCTCTGCTGAACTGTTGTGTAGATGTACGTAAGCCAGCAGATTACAAGTTTGGTGACAATTCATTGCATATTATCAACCAAAATTTATTTTTATGAGGCCTAAGTCTCCAATCTTAGCTAATAATATAAATCATTTTAATACTGATGAGCTTTAGAGCAAATGCAATGTATTTCTTTTTTGTTCAAATAGAAGGGACCATTGTTTAATTGACCGTATGTATTTATTAGGGACAAAATAATTTTCATTTGCTCATTGTTTGAGACTTGGCTTACAAGTTCTTTGGCATTTGTTAAACAATGTTGTAATTTGGACACCCGCTTAATAATATGTGAATAACGTTTGGTACAATATTAAAGAGACGTTTTCGAAAAGCAGACAGTTCCCAGAAAGTGAGGCTATTTTAGCTCATGACCTAAGATGCAGTCGTGTCTGACATCGCTTCCAAGAAAACCATCAAAAACGAAAGTTGGTAAAAAAAATCTCAGTTATGAAATGTTAATAAATGAAACATTATTACCCCAGATAGTTTAAAATGTCGAAGTGTATATATGTGAATGCGTAGATTGCTTCGTGATTTATTGACTCGTCGAGTTATCTCACGTGATGTCATGTCACGTGATTTCAGATGAATTCTGCAAACGTAAGCTGATATCATTCTGTCGTCTCTGCCTCAAGTCAGCAGGTTTGTTGAACATATTTGTGTGTTCGTTGGTGTGCAGGTTTGTTGAATATATTTGTGTGTTCGTTGGTGTTTAAGTCTTTATGATAATGGCATTTGGTCTAATTTTGTAGTTCATACACACTGATATACACACTGAAGGCAGCATTATTATTTTGTTTTTTATCGGCAATAATCTGATAAAATTTTGAATAGACATACTGAGATTCAGGGGGCACTGATGGTTGAATAAGTGACGAGATTTAGACTTGTTTACTATTTTATCTATTTGTTATGTGTCTTTGTAAATGTATCCAACGATACACTTTCAATTGTCATTGTCAACACCAAACAGACTTTTTACAAGAATATAAATTATAATAAAGAAGGTGTTTCTTCTATTTTAGACTTTGTGATGGTTAATTATAATTTGATGACGTTATAATTATGCTGTAAATTGGAATTAGCAAGATTAGCTATCAGATAAACAGCACCAAAGACAATGGAAATAGATTCATCCATTCACCTTAATGTATTCTCCTTGTTTGTTAACAAACATGTAACAAAAATCAATCCTAAATCAATTCTAGACGGTGTCATCTTTTGTTTCTGCACGTGCAACACACACGCATTGCCTCACACCACCTATCCCATGATACCTTAATCAAATTAAAAGTAGATGCAATGTTAAATATGCCCAATGATGAACTAAGGGGACGTATATTATTACAGCTAAGTCAAATGCTCTTAGTCTTCTTCTAGTTACGCTGATTTTCATACATGTTTGTCAAGTTTCGAAAATTTTCAAACTTACCTTTTCCACGAACGCCCTTTATCGTATCCTGCTATCGTAATCATTCAATATTGTCTGGATATTCTCTCTTTTCGCATAATTCATGTAATTTAAAGTTCTTAAAAGAGGAGTAAAAATACGATTGCCGTACCCGTTAGAAATCGATGTCGGGCTATTCAAAAGTGCATTTCACCCTGCCCGGCGACACGTTAACAATCAAAAGTCATATTAAGATGACATTTAAAACTCCTACATTGTAACTACATATATAATTTCTATCAATCATGCAAGTGTTGGTCCTGAAAAATACCTAACCTGCCTCAGCTCGTTGTGACGTTTTCATTGTTAAACACTCACACAATGTTGATTTCTATCTTTGACAAGGCAAAATAAATGACTCAGAAAATGAACAGAAAATGTCAGGCAAACACGGGACTAGGCTTCTATTAAGAGTAACGACTACTCTACTGCTCGTTTGGATTGTCAATTAAAACAGAGACACTCTTTTTTTATTTTTTTTTATTTGGATGCAAATAGTAGGCATGCATAATACAAATCATGGCAATTATACCCCACTTCCGGTCTCGTTGCTATGGTTTCTTTTTGTCTTTTTTTTTTGATACACCTACACTTTTTCTGATATACCTATACTTTTTCTGATAAACCTACACTTTTTCTGATATACCTACACTTTTTAACAACTGAGAAACAATTGAGACAATTTTCTAAATTTCCAATTCCAAGTGATGATACTTTATAAAATGTCAAATTATATGAGAACATAAACCTGGGATCGAACCTGTATCCTGTTGCTTTCTGGCCGAACGAACTACCCACTAGACCACGAGGTGACTTGAAACTTCTTAGATTTTTTCATGACCAAATGAATAAGGTTTTTATAAAGCGTGAGATAATATCACAAATTTCTGTATTTCTTTTTATATAAGAATGCTATTTAATTTTGGATGCAAAATGTCTTAACATACTGAAAGTTACTTCTGTTTTCTCTAAACCTTGGCCATGTTGACATTAGCAGTTTATGGCGTTAGCTGTACATTTCAGCGAGATGCACGTGCGTCTGCGTTGACAATACCGTCATTGGGCCATATCAATTAGATTTCGAGCCCCAAACATGGGTAACCATACAATGAAGCACGAGCTGAGTGTACCCGGGAGTTGTCACAGACGAGGTCCTATTTGGGTTGTGCATTTCATACACAAGCTTGTTAACAGCTGTATTTGTTTTAGAAATATTATGAAATAGTATCCGTCTTCACTCGACCGTAAATGGGGTATAAGACAGATATACCCATACTTTTCTTTGTGTATCAAATGATACCCTACACTTTTCCCGGCGGAGCCTTACTCGGCTACGCCTCGTAAGGGCCCCACCGGGAAAAGTGTAGGGTATCATTCGATACACTCGGAAAAGTATGGGTATATCTCTCACATATACCTTTACCACTTTCCTCAGCTGGGTAGGCGGGCGGTTTTCCTTTGGACTTTGCAAATGGCTTTTTATGGGTTTGTTTGCTGCAGAAACGATATTGAAGATGAGTATCATGTGATATTAAGAATGGTATCAGCTTAGATATCATTGTGTATATGTATGAATGATACCTACCTCTAAACCCCCCTGTCCTCACCTCAAGACTAATTATAGTCGCTGTTTTTCACAAGAAGAGTGTGAACCTGTAACTAAGGTATCATTGGATAATATAAGTTGGTTGCTTCTCCCGAGGGTAATACGGTCTCATGTTCCATCTTTGTATCAGTGTCGCCCGAGCCTTCAGGCGAGGGGTGACACTGGTACAAAGATGGTACATGAGACCGTATTACTCGAGGGAGAAGCATACAACGTATTCATCTTTCCGTCATGTCAATAAAATTAGTATCATTATATTTATTGCGTTTTGACTGCCGATGACTGATCAGCTGATGTCGCTTGAATGACCTTGAACCATAACTAGACACCTGTACAATAATGGAAAATAATAAGGATAGAAATTGACTGTTTCTTGGATGTATATAAAAGTAAAGTACAGTGTGATTAAAATTGGGTCAATGTTAAAGTGACATTTGCCACCAACGCGTACGTCATAATGCTATATGAGAAACAGAAACGTAGGATAAATGTTTTCGTTCATTGTGTTTTCCTGGATGTGTGGTATTTGAATTTGTGAAAACAATTAACCTTAAACATTAAACATGCTTATACAAATGTAAATAAAGAAGACCAAATCAGAGAAAAAAACTGAAAATAATGTATGTATATTATTTTATATCGGACATATTCAAAGGACATACACATTTCAGAAACACCCTTTACACTCAAAGGGTAAGATCTTTCAAGTAACTCGGTGGATGTAGTCGATCTAAAATGTGATTACATATCATATGTGGTACCCTTTTTCACCGCTAGGGCATTTTGCTAGAAACGAGAACTGTGGCCAATTTAGAATAGAGAACTGGTCAATACTTACTGTAAGACGAGAATGGGTTACTATAAATTACTTATGTGAATATAAATTGTAACTTTCAATTGGAATGAATATCAGTATCTTTAAGTCTCTATATTTATCTTATAAGAGCAGAGTATGACATATTTAGCCCGTCTGAAAGCCCAAAACTTGGTTACTGTTGGTTAGCGCTGGTTACTTGTTTGGTTTTCTTAATGTCAATCAAATTGAGAAACTAAAACTATTGAGGGGTTTCCTTTTCAATTTCCAAATTCATGACTGTAGCTTCATGAAAAAGCAAAATAAAGGGTTTTTATTTAGAATTGTCTTATCTTCACAGTGACACAATGATCAATTCCGAGGATCAATCCGGTTTAAATGGTCCACAGATGTCACTGATAATTATCCCTAGCTTGATGAAATATCTGCCTTTTTCTAACAATAAGCACTGTCGATTTTAATCAGTTTTAATTCTGTATTTGTCAGATTTTAATGGTGGAAAACTTACAAGATGGCTGAAAGAACTGTCAGTTCTGAGGGGACGTCAGTCGATGGACCTGGAAACAAACTTGGAGATGAGTGGATTAGAAGTGATAGTGAGTCAAATGAAACTGAAAATTATTCTAGAATTGGTCATCTGTCAGGATCAAGTGAGCAATATATAGTAGAGCAGAGAATAGTGAAAGAGAAACTCCGACCATCACTAAGACCATTCAGTGGGCAATGCTTTCAGAGAATATTCAAAGAAAACTCTTTACCACTTATACCACTCTGTGGGCAACCTTATGCGAGAACACTCAAACAGAGACATGTACAATCACCAAGACTGGTCGTTGGGCAACCTTCCCCGGGACCACTCCAAGAGAAATCTGTACTACCACAAAAACCAGTCATTGGACAACTCTCCCCGGGACTGCTCGAAGAGCAACATGTTTCACCACCAAGACTGGTCGTTGGGCAACCTTCTCAGGGACCTCTCAAAGAGAAATCTTTACTACCCCTAAGACCAGTCATTGGACAACCCTCTCAAAGAACACTCATAGAGAAACATGTTTCACCACCGAGACCAGTCAGTGAACAACCCTCTCCGGGACCACTCGAAGAGAAACATGTTTCATCACCAAGACTGGTCGTTGGGCAACCCTCTCCAGGACCACTCAAAGAGAAATCTGTACTACCACTAATACCAGTCAGTGGACAACCCTCTCCGGGATCACTCGAAGAGAAACATATTTCACCACCAAGACTGATCGCTGGGCAATCCTCTCAGGGACCACTCAAAGAGAAATCTTTACTACCACTAAGACGAGTCAGTGGACCAGCAGGTACACTGTTTCGATCAACCAGGGATCCATTTTTATCAGGAAATTCCAGGGAACAGTTAATAAAGTTCCCAAAACCATCCATTGATACACCCAGAAAGTCTTTACCAAGATTTAATGAGCAACTGGTTGATCCCTCTTCAAGAACATTTCATGAAGTTGCAAAACCATTAAGAACACCCCTTGAGCTCTCCTCTTCAAGACTATCTCATGACCGACTGGCGAAACCCTTGGGAACATCAAATGATCTACTGTTAAATCACTCTTCGAGGACAACACATAGGCCGGCTATAAAACCAAAAGAAAGATTGTTCCTAAGACAACCAGAAAGATCCTCCGAAACATCACAAGAAAATCCGGCAAATTTGGCATCAAGAAAGTCAACATCAAAGGAGGAGCTTGCAAAATCATCCAGTGAGCAGTCAGTTGAAACATCACGAACATCAAGTTCCTTTGAGCAACCAGCACGGGAATCAGTTAACGAAGAGCCTGAAAAAACATTAAGTTCAAATGAGGAGCCTAAAAATCCCTTAAAGACATCAAGTTCCAGTGAGCAGCAGGAAAGACCATCACCGAAATCCCCACAAAGAAATCCAGGTCAACAACTCGTAAAATCTTCAGTTGATAAAGACACAAATAACACACCAGATACAATATATTATGATGGGCAGGGGGGAAGAACGGGGAGCTCTGAGGACTTTCTCAATAGAAATACGTCAAAATTCAGGTGGCAGTTCTTTATGTGAGAATAAACCTACATCTTAATCCTCAATATGATATCTCAGCTTTCTTGCAGGAAAGAATGGGTGAAGCTTGTCAGTTTGATATAATAAAGAAAGACATTGTTCGAACTTGTACAGTAATAACCCTCCAATTTCAAAGTAAGAACCAAGCCAACAGAGCTGATAACCTTTTGAAACAGAGCAACCGTGGGTCTCAAACTAAACTTCTCTGTACAATGGTGAAAGAAGAAGCTTTTAAGTTATCCGTCGAACGAGATGAGGAAGAGCTAAATAATGAGATTGAACAAATTCTGAAGAGATCCAGGACAACCACAGACAACCATGATAAGAATATCAAGCAGACAGATATGAAGATCAAGAGTCTCTCCACTAACAAGCATGTTTCATTGGAAGAATTTGAGCAGAAACAATATGAGAGGGGTGCTCTGAAGGATAAGCTCGAAGAACTCAAAAGACAACAGCAGCAGTTTGAACTATTTCTTGAATGCCTTTGTAAGAAACTTAAACAGACATGGGAAGACAACACATTTGCTAAACACATAAGTGATTTGAGGAAAGAGTTTTGGGTGGAGTGTTGTCGCCTTGAGAATGCTCTTCCAATGTATGCAAGGCGTAATGACATCCTGACATTGGTCAAGGACAACCAAGTTTCAGTCATCCTTGGAGAAACCGGTTCTGGGAAGAGCACCCAGATGACACAGTATCTTCACCAGGCCGGATACAGTCAGAAAGGAATCATTGTCTGTACTCAGCCCAGAAAAGTTGCAGCTATTAGTCTTGCAACTCATGTTGCTTCAGAATTGGTAACCCGTGTTGGAAATGTAGTTGGATACAAAGTTGGAATGAAATCGATGACAAGTGGAGTCACAAAGATTTTGTATATGACTGATCATTGTCTCCTCAATGAATGCTTGAAAGATCCTTCCTTGTCTGCCTACTCATGTGTCATAGTTGATGAAGCCCATGAACGAAGTATCTATACAGATCTCCTTCTTGGAATGCTGAAGATCTGCCTCAATCAACGGCCTGAACTCAAAGCAATCATCACTTCTGCCACAATTGACCCGGATGTGTTTGTCAAGTACTTTGGAGCTTGTCCAGTCCTCCGTGTCTCGGGAAGAATGTTTCCGGTTGAAGTTGTCTACCAGGGAGCTGGGGAGGGAGAAAAAACAACCTACATTGACAATGCCTTGAACAAGGCAGAGAGTGTCCATAAAGAGGAACCACCAGGAGATGTGCTGGTCTTTGTGACTTCTCCCCTTGAAACAGAACAGTGCAGTGAAAGACTCAAGGCAAGACTACAGGGAAGAACAGACTTCAAATGTCTCATTCTCCATGGCCAGGTTCAACCCGAGGAGCAACAGATGGTCTTTCAACCGTGTCCTGCTGGAATCAGAAAAATAGTCTTTGCCACCAACAGTGCGGAAACATCCATTACCATTCCTGGCATCAAGTATGTCATCGATACAGGATTTGTCAAGGAAAAGAGGTATGATCCACGACGTAACATGAGTTCTCTCAGCGTAGTGGTCATTAGCAAAAGTTCAGCTGATCAGAGGAAAGGAAGGGCAGGGCGTACAGGTCCAGGGAAATGCTACAGAATGTACAGTGAAGAGCTGTACAAGGATATGGATAAGGTGGCACAGCCAGAGATCTTGAAAGTCCACTTGGGACAGGCAATGCTGAAACTGACAGAGCTTGGCATAAACCCTATGCAATACGAGTTTGTCCAATCTCCTGGTGAAGCAGCATTAAAGGCAGCAATGGAAACTCTTGAGGAACTGGGTGCTGTTAAGGACAACAAAATTACTGAAGAAGGAAGAGAGATGTCAAAGTTGCCTGTGGAACCACGTCTAGGACTAATCATACAGAAAGGAAGAACACATGGATTGATGTTTGATGCCATTGTTCTTGCTGCCATCAGTAGCATGGGAAGTTCTGTTTTTTTCCGAGGTGGAAGTGATGATAACAAAAAGCAAGCAGATAAACTGAAGGTCCAGTTTTGCCAAAAAGGAGGAGATAGTATGACCTTAATGGATGTTTATAGAAAATGGAGCAGGCAGCCTGAAAAGAAGAAAAACAGTTGGTGTTTTGAAAACTCGATCAATTCCAAGTTAATTCGGATTGTACATGAGACTGTGAATGAGATAACAACAATCATGAAGAAGGATGCCAAGATGAAGGTGGAGCATGTCCTTCAGGAGTCTGAGGTGGTTGATGAAAAGCTTCAGAAAATACTTTTTGAGAGCTATGTTTCAAACATCTGCCATTATCTTGGTCACGTGAAAGCAGGCTACGTAGCAGCAAAACTGGATCAACAAGTTCATCCACATCCTTCATCAGTGCTAAATCCATTGAATCTAAAACCAGAGTGGCTGGTTTTTGAGCAATCACTGAAAACTTCAAAGGATTTCATTACTGGATTAACTCCTGTAAAAGAAGAGTGGGTCATAGAAGCAATTGAATCTGGTCGATTGAGGGCAAGTCTTGATGAAATGAGAAACAAGAGGCTTGTTGTTGTCCACACAGAATATATTGGATCAAATATCTTCAGGATGATTGTTGGCCCTCAGTTTACTAAACTCACAGCTTTGGCAGATAAAGCTTCAGAACTTGTTAAACCTGCACTTGCCAATATCGAAGCTTCTCGAGATAGGGGAGAAGTCAAGGTTTTGTCGTCTGAGCATTCTACAGATAAACTTGGACAACTTTTCAAACAAACTGTACAGCAAGGTCAGTTGTCAATGATAGATGAGGATATGGAAGTTCCATTGAGTCAAAAGAATGAAAATGCAGGCATCAGAGTTGTTGTGGGAAAAGGAGGTGAGGTTAAAGACATCCTTATGCCTGAAGAATTCAGAACAATCTTTATTGACAAGCCAAGTGAAACTTCTTCAGAAGACACAGTCATTGCAAAGTTTTGCAGATTTGGTAAGATCAAGGACCACAGAATTTTCAGAAATCCCCAAAGGAGATGGGGTTGTGTCACCTTTGAATCTGCAGCTGATGCTGCATTAGCAGTGGATGTAACAAAAGAAAATGAGTCTGAAGTTGCAGTTCCTGAAAGAAGAGGAAGAGGATACCAAAACTCTGACTTCAGGGTGAAGATCACCTGGTGCAGAAGGGAATCGAGAGGATTTGGCTTTGTAGATGTTGCCCCTGAAGATTTGCCAAGAATATTGAGATTTGGGGTGATCAACATAAAAGGTCATTTGGTACAATTAGTCCTCGACAGGAAAACTGCAAAGAATCTATATTTGAGGAATTTTGGAAAAGAAGTAAATGAAGATGACATAAGATCTGCATTTGTGGAGTTGGCAGGTGAGATCACCATCCAAAAGATAACAGTCGTCAGAGAAAAGATAGATCAAAGCAAAGAAAACATGGAAGCCATTGGCAGACAACTGAAAGAAAGCATTGAAGAATCAGTACCAAAAGAGCGTTTTCGTTTGGACCTGAAACACCCAAGAAATCCGGGCACTGCAATGCATCTAGCTTTTGCAAATTTTACCAATGCTGATGAAGGAATTGCAACATGCCAGAGAATGTCTAGAATGACCTATATCCAGAACAAAGTTATCACTATGGAACCTCAGATCCAGTCATCAATTTTCATCAATCCTGAAGTTTATGCTGCTGTTAGAGATGACCTGGATTCATACTTGAAAGAGTACAAAGACTTTGGATTTTCTGAAGTTACAATCACCTTAAAGTTTTTGAAAAATGGAACTGTCATTTTGAACATTGAATCCTCCAACACCATGGAACTAGCTAAAGTCAGAGCAAGCTTACAAGAAATCCTTCAAGGTGATGTCTTAGAGTGCGGAACCAATCCTCATCTTCGTCATTTCTTTACCAGATCTGGACGCGATTTCCTGAAGGATGTAGAGAAGAAATGTGGTACTTTCATCCAAGTTGATAACAGAAATCTAACAATCTCCATCCGAGGGAAACAGGCATCAATAACCATGGCACGGTCATCACTCAACGAGTTCCTAAGTTCCATTGTAAATGCTGAGTGGAAGGAGGTCAACTTGAGAGGAAGTGCTATGCCAAATGGCATGATGAAGACCCTGATGAATAAATATGGTCTGGAACTTGAGAAGCTTCAACAGGAGACAGGTCTGAAATCCTTGACTCTCAACTTCAAGCAACAGATGGTGAAGATGATTGGATCCATCGAGAACATTGACAAGACTGTTGCAGTTATTGATGAAGTTTGCACATCTCTTCAGGAAGGGCCCAAGAAAGCAACAGAGGAAGAAGATCTCCCTGATTGCTGTGTGTGCTTTTGTCCAACAGAAGAGAAGGATCTCTATCGTCTTGAGTACTGTGGTCATGCATATTGCCGCGACTGTGTGAAGCGTCAAGTGGAATGCCAACTGAAATCCAAAGAGATCCCAATACGCTGTGGGCAACAGGGTTGTGGCCAACCTTTTATGTGGAGAGATTTGACTTCCTTAGCCAGACAAGGTTCCTTCACAAATAGCAGTATCACTGAGGCCTCAGTCAGTTCTTATGTCATTGCCAACTCAAAGATCATCAAATACTGTCTGACCCCTGACTGCAACATGGTGTACAAGGTGACTACAACAGGGGCTGTCTTCCGATGTCCAGAGTGTACCATGAAGATCTGCACAAGCTGTCACAGTCAGTACCATGAGGGTCTTACCTGTGCCATGTTCAGAAGTGCCAAGGAAGATGAGGGTAACCTTGATGTTTATCTGGCTTCACGATCAAACACAAAGAAGTGTCCTAACTGCTCAACAGCCATTGAGAAGATTGAAGGTTGCAATCAGATGTCTTGCTCGGCCTGCAAGTGCAGCTTCTGTTGGATATGCCTTGCACATTTCAGAACAAGCAGGGCTTGTTATGACCATTTGAGTGCAAAACATGGTGGCTGCTTTTGAAATGATGTCCAATTGAAAGGATGCTAGCTCATATGACTTTAAATGAGACTAATCATACTTTTAATGGCTCTTTGTCATCATAATACTTCAAACTGCTTCTGTATATGTCGACCATAGTTATAATCCAACCAATCAAGAACTCAAATGTGTTGCCAGCATTCTAGTTGGAATGGTGAACTTATTTTGCTAATTGTAACTAACTCTGTTTTTCAACATGGCAGACTAGTCATGCTGTTCATGATTTTAAGTTCTCAGGCTGTTGCTTTTACCTGATCATCAAATCCTCAATCAATAACACTTACTACTACTGCTGCTGGAATTGTCTCCCTTGGCAAACTACTTGAAAATCAGAAGTCCCAGTCGAGGATTGTTGACACTTTTGCATGCACTTCCACTCTGTCTTGCTTGTTTATAGAATGTTTTCATGTACTTTGTGAAATGTTCGCTTCATGATCATGAACTATGATTTGTAGTTGTTAAAGACTCAACAACAAATGATGGTTGTTTGAAGGTGTCATATTATATTAAAAGTAAAGCTTTATTATCAAACCAAATACTTTAACTTGAATGTGTACATACTGCTCCTGTAGAAAATATAATTTTGTGTTTGTCATTATAAAAACTTGAAAAATAAGAATTTGTTAAGATACTGACATTATTTTGATGGATATGTTTTTCATTAGGATTGTAGATATGTAATTGTCCTTTGATTTGATGAGTGATATGTATTTGGACACATGTTCAAAGACAGACCATATTACTATGAAATTATTATTATTGTATTTCCTCTAATAGGGGCCTGGGCCATTTAAGGGCTCTTACTCCCTGCGCTTATTTGAGGGCCGCCCTTATTTTATTTTTTTTGGATCAATACACGTAATAATGACTAAAATTTCTGAGAATAAGACAAACTGGTCGCCATTTGATGTAAACCGGATTTAGTGTGGTACTTCAATCAACTAGTACATGTGAACATTTTAGTAGAAATATATCTAGTAGGGAGTAATAATTGATGCTATAAAACCGGGGTCCGTATAACAGGCCCGGCTGCTATTAGAGGTCCAGCTGCTATTAAAGGAAATATGGTATATATCTGCCGCCACGAAAGGAAATATGGTATATAGAAAGGGAAGGCGGATATAGGTTTGACCTCCGTCCATCTGTCCAAGTGTTCAACTGATTCAGATAAACGAGACAGCTTAAGAATTTATCTTTGAAACCGTTTATAATAGGATAACCATATTTGGTCTGTGCCTTGAGGGCATTAATACCTTGGTGGAGTTTGCAAATAAGAAGCAAGCAAATATTTGTTCATGAGTTATTACCCTTTTCCCGTATTTTTGGATTATCTCCAAAGGGGACAGCTTTTCTCATAAACTATTTATGATAGATTAAGCAAATGTAGTGTGAGACTTATTATACATAAATACTGTGATGGAGCATGCTTCTGTATTTTCCAAAGTGAGTCCAGATAACGTCCTGCTATGCACTAGATTGAGGACGTTCAGGAGAAAGTGGCCAGGTATATTGAGAAGCCATATAGTTGAGGAAGCTGATGACCATGCCTTATTGTTTAACAGTAATTGTTTTGAATTTTGCATGTGATATATATATCTTGATTGAAGACCTTGATATTATTGGTTGTTATTTGTAGTTTTATTTATTTTTATTTCATTATTTGATGTTTCATTCTTTACTGAAAAGATTTGGGTAAAGCTGTATACATACCAGAAAGTAACAATTACTTTCTGATTTATAGCTTTTAACCCAAATCTTTTCAGTAAAGTAATATAGTTTATAATACCAGGAAATGTGTTTCTATGATAAATGAATTGTTGGAAGTTTTACAGAAATTGATTAGTGCTTCAATGAAATCATCCAGCTCCGTAGCGTATTTGAATCCATGAGACTTGTAATCCTTACCAGCTGGTTACGCGCCGCTATGTAAACCATGCATATTGTCAACCAATGAAATGTTTGAGAGTTGATGATCTTTCACGGAGTCTGCTTATATTGGTATCTTTTCATTTCATTGGCTGGTTATTTTTTGCTGTTACAAGTTTTTCCCTCTTCCACAATGAGATAACGGATTAAACTACCCTGATGGAGCAGGATGTAATACAATGCTTGTGCTGTGATACTGTCTCCTTTCATAGTTTTACTGACAGTGTGAATCCCTTGACATTTTGTTGATCCTCAGGTCAATCTCTTTGTGCTGATGTTTAAGCTTTCTAAGTTTCTTCAGGATGGATTGTTTAATTATGAATGTTCATGTCTGTTTAGTGTTTAGGGTCTTGAACTTGACCTAAATGTGAGAACTGAAGTGTTTACTGCTCCAGTACAAAATGCAAAAAACGTGCCCCACGTGGGTAATAATGGGAATGGAAACACGACAGTCCACATTGGCAATATACTTTTTGCAAAATTATTCAAATTATACTTATCACCTTATTTGGGTCTGGAATAACTGCATTATTGCGTATATACCAGCATGTGCTTGCATGTCATTTGACTGCGTCTCTGATCGTCAATAAGAGACTCTTGAAGTCCGTGTCACAGAACTGATGGCTGGATGTTTCTGCAGTGGAAATATGATATCTTTAGGTATAATGTTAAACATTTTAATGCTACTGTGTTTTTACACATAATTGGTAACAAATGTGCATTGTTTTGGTGTTTGTTTTATTGAATAAAATTGGTGAATAGTGTTTCTTATTCTTTTGTCTGGATTGAAAAGATTGCAATTCCATGGAGTGTACACTGTTAATAATACTGATAATGATGAGGATCATATATATATATGTACTTTACCGTTTATGAGGACCTCAGAAGACGACATCATAATGTATGTACATTCATATACTTGGACTCAAGCAGTTAATTCACACCATGCATTTTGTTGTCAAACATAGACAAAGTTATCAAATTTATTGTGGATACTAAGTAATATCCCTCCCTTGAAGTCTCAATCCTGAAAATCCATGAAAGGTTTATCAAATTGTTGTGGATGGTTATAGACAACGTTATGATCGGGGATTATGAATTGTAAATTGTAGTTTTGACAACCCAATAGTCACAGAGCTAACTAACACACTAAAAACATATTTTCTGTTTTTATTTCTTACTCAGCTGAAATGTGTGCAGACACGTTGACCAATGTGGATTATAAATAGAAGATGTTTTGAACCTCTGACGACGACCTTATATGATGTAATTCTTCAAAGACATTTAGAAGTTAATATGCTAATGAGTGACAAATATTATGGATGACAAGTTCTGTATTTGTTTCACACGACGTTTCAGGCTACTTCCTACCCCTTCTTCCGATGGATAATGGATATGGTGGTTTGTACAGTATGTATCACAGGACAAAAAGTAGTGGAATCCATTTGCTGGATCCTTCAGGATTCTCCCAAATATTGGCGGATCCTGTAGAATCTGGAAGGATCCGGCAAGCGGATTCCAAAACCTTTCGTCCTGCGTATAGAGATAAATAGGAAGCCAGAGATGCAACTAATCATATACAAACTCAGAAGTAGACGTTTTATCAGCGTAGCATATATTGTACCCTTCGTATTGCCTTTCTTCGTATTGTCCATCTCCGTTCTCTTTTGTTAAAGGATTTCAATTGAAACAGGAAATTACCATATATTTTGCGATTGGGTATGAATATGCATGTTGAATGATATTATTTAAATTGCGTCCATCACCCATTGTCCAGCGTCCATCGTTCTTTATTGGTTAACTTTTCACGTATTCAACTTCTCCTTAATTGTTTAACTGCTGCATCAACAAAGCTGAATTTTTGTGTAGAGGTAACTTGCATCTGTATAAACTCATGGACAAAAGAAAGTATAGATCCGAAAAAATATATATATTAACGGTCATTTGAAATTTAACGAGAAACAATCGTTCTGAAAACGTTTGCCAAACTTGACAGAAGCGAAACAGAACGGGAATAGGTAAAACGTCGTGCGGTCTGATTCTGGTGTGACAAATGCGAAAAGGAGGTGTCTTACTCCTAGCCCACAATGTACTACACATATCTGATATAAATGGAATGAATAGATCATATCTGGCATGTCATATCTACTGGAAAAAAACATCAAAATTATGCCATGATGGAAGTCAGACGAATGTGATAGGACTATAGAGATGTCTGATGTGTCAGCGACGAACGTCAGAATTGCAAAAAATCATGTGATGCAACAACACTGACGGTAAAAGGTTCTTTCAACAATAGAGACAGACAGATCAACCACAAGACATGTCGTGGAGTTGATACCCACGTGTTACAAACGCACCTGAAGAACAGCCCATACGCTTGATACACATTTCAGCGTAGTACCACCCATGGTTCGCTAATTCAAGCTTATGTTCGCAGGTATCACCGGAATGCATAGCCACATGGCGTTCCGGGCTTTCTCCCTGCCACAATACTAGCAGCCGTGATATAAATTAAATACTCTTGAAAGCGGCGTTAAACCCTCTCTCACCTCACCTCACCTCACCTCAAGAAAAAGGATCGGGTACATGTACAAGTTGTCAAACTTAATGAAACCCTCACCCCACTCAACAATATCGACTTGATAACAGCTTTCTTAACCAAAACAACGTTAAGTTTCTAACCTTTGCTACCCTACTTCTCAATCACCAGTTATAAATCCGATCAAACATTTACTGAAGCATCTGGAAAGACAAATTAGTGGTCGCCATCAGGGGAGAGTTCATTGTTGCATCGATGAAACGACGTTCACGGGCTTGAATCAACGCTATTTGTGGACATACATGCTACTGATATTGCCATCTTTCCTGGAATAAACATTAGTGCCTTGTTTGTGCGAAGTTCGTCAAGTATATAATCGACATTTATCCCATGAATGTTTGAATGTCGATATCACCTGTAAGTTGTTGCAGTCATGACATGATATTGACACACAGCGAAACACAAATTTGCTACGTATTACTTTTATCCATCAAATCGTTTGTTTCAATTTACTGATGTTAGAGTTTAGAATCTAAGTTTGTACATTTTATACGCACCTCTCCAGTGTGTCAACAAACATAAAAGCAAAAGTATCCTACCGTAATCAAATTAAGTTGTGTAAAGCCCTTTTTTTTTCACAAAACAAATTCTTATCGGAGAAATTCAAATTCTACATTGTCCGGCATCAACATTTTTTTTTCACCCTGGTAACGTACGTATAGCGTTTCTTTTGGACACTAGTTTAAAACTATTGCAATTAACTAAAAGCACAGGTATGATGAATAGGCCTACTGAATTTTAAGGAACTAAGTGCTCTGCTGAACTGTTGTGTAGACGTACGTAAGCATGCAGATTATACGTGCATGTTTGGTGACAATTCATTGCATGTATTTCTATTTTGTTCAAATAGAAGGGACCATTGTTTAATTGACCGTATGTATTTATTAGGGACAAAATAATTTTCGTTTGCTCAGTGTTTGAGACTTGGCTTACAAGTTCTGTCGCATTTGTTGAACAATGTTGTAATTTGGACACCCGCTTTACAATATGTGAATAACGTTTGGTACAATATTAAAGAGACGTTTTCGAATAGCAGACAGTTCCCAGAAAGGGAGGCTATATTTAGCTCATGACCTAACATGCAGTCGTGTCTGACATCGCTTCAAAGAAAACCATCAAAATCGAAAGTTGGTAAGGATCGAAGTTATCAACATTTTCCATGTATGAAATCCTTTAAAACAATCTCAGTTATGAAATGTTAATAAATGAAACATTATAACCCCAGATATTTTAAAACGTCGAAGTGTATATATGTGAATGCGTAGATTGCTTGGTGATTTATTGACTCGTCGAGTTATGTCACGTGATGTCATGTCACGTGATTTCAGATGAATTCCGCAAACGTAAGCTGATATCATTCTGTCGTCTCTGCCTCAAGTCAGCAGGTTTGTTGAACATATTTGTGTGTTCGTTGGTGTGCAGGTTTGTTGAATATATTTGTGTGTTCGTTGGTGTTTAAGTCTTTATGATAATGCCATTTGGTCTAATTTTGTGTTTCATGATATACACACTGAAGGCCGCAATATTAGTATGTTTTTATCGGCAATAATCTGATATAATTTTGAATAGACATACTGAGGTTCAGGGGGGGACTGATGGTTGAATAATTGACGAAATTTAGACTTGTTTACTATTTTATCTATTTGTTATGTGTCTTTGTAAATGTATCTAATGATAAACTTTCAATTGTCATTGTCAACACCAAACAGACTTTTTACAATAATATAAATTATAATAAAGAAGGTGTTTCTTGAATTTTAGACTTTTTGTTGGTTACTTATAATTTGATGACGTTATAAGTATGCTGTAAAATGGAATCAGCAGGATTAGCTATCAGATAAACAGCACCAAAGACAATAGAAATAGATTCATCCATTCACCTTAATGCATTCTCCTTGTTTGTTAACAAACATGTAACAAAAATCAATCTTAAATCAATTCTAGACGGTGTCATCTTTTGTTTCTGCACGTGCACCACGCCTTGCCTCACACCTCCTATCCCATGATACCTTAATCAAATTAAAACTAGATGTAATGTTAAATACGCCCAATGACGGACTTGGGGCACGTCTAACATTACAGCTACGCCAAATGCTCTTAGTCTTCTTCTTGTTACGCTGATTTACGCTGATGTTTGGCAAGTTTCGAAAGTTTTCAAGCATACCTTTTCCACGAACGCCCTTTACCATATCCTGCTATCGTAATCATTCAATATTGTCTGGATATTCACTCTTTTCGCATAATTCATGTAATTTAAAGTTCTTTAAACAGGGGTAAAAATATGATCAAATTAAGTTGTGTAAAGCCCTTCTTTTTCACAAAACAAATTCTTATCGGAGAAATTCAAATTATACATTGTCCGGCATCAAAATTTTGTTTTCAACCCTGGTAACGTACGTAGCGTTTCTTTTAGACACTAGTTTATTTTCAAAACTCTTGTAATTAACTAAATGCAAAGGTATGATGAGTAGGCTTACTGAATTTTAAGGAACTAAGTGCTCTGCTGAACTGTTGTGTAGATGTACGTAAGCCAGCAGATTACAAGTTTGGTGACAATTCATTGCATATTATCAACCAAAATTTATTTTTATGAGGCCTAAGTCTCCAATCTTAGCTAATAATATAAATCATTTTAATACTGATGAGCTTTAGAGCAAATGCAATGTATTTCTATTTTGTTCAAATAGAAGGGACCATTGTTTAATTGACCGTATGTATTTATTAGGGACAACACAATTTTCATTTGCTCATTGTTTGAGACTTGGCTTACGAGTTCTGTGGCATTTGTTAAACAATGTTGTAATTTGGACACCCCTTAATAATATGTGAATAACGTTTGGTACAATATTAAAGAGACGTTTTCGAAAAGCAGACAGTTCCCAGAAAGTGAGGCTATTTTAGCTCATGACCTAAGATGCAGTCGTGTCTGACATCGCTTCCAAGAAAACCATCAAAAACGAAAGTTGGTAAAAAAAATCTCAGTTATGAAATGTTAATAAATGAAACATTATTACCCCAGATAGTTTAAAATGTCGAAGTGTATATATGTGAATGCGTAGATTGCTTCGTGATTTATTGACCCGTCGAGTTATGTCACGTGATGTCATGTCACGTGATTTCAGATGAATTCTGCAAACGTAAGCTGATATCATTCTGTCGTCTCTGCCTCAAGTCAGCAGGTTTGTTGAATATATTTGTGTGTTCGTTGGTGTTTAAGTCTTTATGATAATGGCATTTGGTCTAATTTTGTAGTTCATACACACTGATATACACACTGAAGGCAGCATTATTATTTTGTTTTTTATCGGCAATAATCTGATATAATTTTGAATAGACATACTGAGATTCAGGGGGCACTGATGGTTGAATAATTGACGAAATTTAGACTTGTTTACTATTTTATCTATTTGTTATGTGTCTTTGTAAATGTATCCAATGATACACTTTCAATTGTCATTGTCAACACCAAACAGACTTATTACAAGAATATAAATTATAATAAAGAAGGTGTTTCTTCTATTTTAGACTTTGTGATGGTTAATTATAATTTGATGACGTTATAATTATGCTGTAAATTGGAATTAGCAAGATTAGCTATCAGATAAACAACACCAAAGACAATGGAAATAGATTCATCCATTCACCTTAATGTATTCTCCTTGTTTGTTAACAAACATGTAACAAAAATCAATCCTTAATCAATCCTAGACGGTGTCATCTTTTGTTTGGGCTATTCAAAAGTGCATTTCACCCTGCCCGGCGACACGTTAACAATCAAAAGTCATATTAAGATGACATTTAAAACTCCTACATTGTAACTACATATATAATTTCTATCAATCATGCAAGTGTTGGTCCTGAAAAATACCTAACCTGCCTCAGCTCGTTGTGACGTTTTCATTGTTAAACACTCACACAATGTTGATTTCTATCTTTGACAAGGCAAAATAAATGACTCCGAAAATGAACAGAAAATGTCAGGCAAACACGGGACTAGGCTTCTATTAAGAGTAACGACTACTCTACTGCTCGTTTGGATTGTCAATTAAAACAGAGACACTCTTTTTTATTTGGATGCAAATAGTAGGCATGCATAATACAAATCATGGCAATTATACCCCACTTCCGGTCTCGTTGCTATGGTTTCTTTTGTTACAAGTGTAGGTGTATTAGCCGATACACCTACACTTTTTCTGATATACCTATACTTTTTCTGATAAACCTACACTTTTTCTGATATACCTACACTTTTCAACAACTGAGAAACAATTGAGACAATTTTCTAAATTTCCAATTCCAAGTGATGATACTTTATAAAATGTCAGATTATATGAGAACATAAACCTTGGATCGAACCTGTATCCTGTTGCTTTCTGGCCGAACGAACTACCCACTAGACCACGAGGTGACTTGAAACTTCTTAGATTTTTTCATGACCAAATGAATAAGGTTTTTATAAAGCGTGAGAAAATATCACAAATTTCTGTATTTCTTTTTATATAAGAATGCTATTTAATTTTGGATGCAAAATGTCTTAACATACTGAAAGTTACTTCTGTTTTCTCTAAACCATGGCCATGTTGACATTAGCAGTTTATGGCGTTAGCTGTACATTTCAGCGAGATGCACGTGCGTCTGCGTTGACAATACCGTCATTGGGCCATATCAATTAGATTTCGAGCCCCAAACATGGGTAACCATACAATGAAACACGAGCTGAGTGTACCCGGGAGTTGTCACAGACGAGGTCCTATTTGTGTTGTGCATTTCATACACAAGCTTGTTAACAGCTGTATTTGTTTTAGAAATATTATGAAATAGTATCCGTTTTCACTCGACCGTAAATGGGGTATAAGACAGATATACCCATACTTTTCCTTGTGTACCCTACACTTTTCCCGGCGGAGCCTTACTCGGCTACGCCTCGTAAGGGCCCCACCGGGAAAAGTGTAGGGTATCATTCGATACACTCGGAAAAGTATGGGTATATCTCTCACATATACCTTTACCACTTTCCTCAGCTGGGTAGGCGGGCGGTTTTCCTTTGGACTTTGCAAATGGCTTTTTATGGGTTTGTTTGCTGCAGAAAAGATATTGAAGATGAGTATCATTTGATATTAAGAATGGTATCAGCTTAGATATCATTGTATATATGTATGAATGATACCTACCTCTAAACCCCCCTGTCCTCACCTCAAGACTAATTATAGTCGCTGTTTTTCACAAGAAGAGTGTGAACCTGTAACTAAGTTATCATTGGATAATATAAGTTGTTTGCTTCTCCCGAGGGTAATACGGTCTCATGTTCCATCTTTGTATCAGTGTCGCCCGAGCCTTCAGAGGGAGAAGCATACAACGTATTCATCTTTCCGTCATGTCAATAAAATTAGTATTATGGTGGATACACGTGGGATCGACAATTTGAATTCGGGAATACACGCCGGATCGACAAGCGGCATGCTTTGATGTAAGGTGTATTTATACAATGGATTAGCCCCAGCGCGTTAATCCCAGCGTGTTGTTTTAGTAGTCGACATCAGCTAGTCAGTCACAGAACACAGTTCACATTTTGATGTGAGTTCATTTATGATATCAGTTTCACCCTAAAATATATTCACATTTTGAAAGAGAAGAAAAGAGAAAAAAGAGAAGAATTTCGTCGTTATAAAATGAGTCTGCAGGTTTTGGCAACAATACAACCTCTGGACTTGACATTGTGAAGTAAAATGATAGAGACACACACTGTTGACATATTTCCACACTATACATGTATATACAATTTCTTGTCTAAGGTCTGTATACTGTGGACAATTAAGTAGAAGATGGCACTGATCTTTAACAGCTTTACGAAAACAATTAAAATACTCTTTCAGCTAATGATAAGTTAGTAAAACGTCCCATTTCAACTCATATTGGGGCTACCCCTCATCTGAATTGCGCCATGTATGTATATGTATGCATAGTATAGTATGTACATGTATGTCTCGGCGACGTCTATTTGATGATTTTTATCATATACTTGTACATGTTACATGTAACCCGACAATGCAAATAAATTATATGTATTTCATACATGATACAATAAACAAAATAATAAATGTTATATCCCTGTATATTCTTATGTTTGTAGTTTTCAATGTGACAGACAGACATATTATTTTTGAAATCTCACCTCACATGTTTAATACAGGAATTAATATATACATGTAAGAGTACAGAAGAAAATATGAGCCACCCAAATAGGGTTACGAGAGACTATAATATAATATAAGAAAAAATGGGTGTCTACCTGATGTCTACCACAGATACTGTCGACAACTTTTTTCATAAGGGTCAGGATTATCCTTGCGTTAATCCCCCTAAGCCAATCGACTTTTCTCGAGTAGGAGAGGTGCCATACACGCGGGATCGACAATATTTTGTACATTTTTAATCCGCAAACTGAAATTGTCGATCCCACGTGTATGAACCATCATTATATTTATTGCGTTTTGACTGCCGATGACTGATCAGCTGATATCGCTTGAATGACCTTGAACCATAACTAGACACCTGTACAATAATGGAAAATAATAAGGATAGAAATTGACCGTTTCTTGGATGTATATAAAAGTAAAGTACAGTGTGATTAAAATTGGGTCAATGTTAAAGTGACATTTGCCACCAACGCGTACGTCATAATGCTATATGAGAAACAGAAACGTAGGATAAATGTTTTTGTTCATTGTGTTTTCCTGGATGTGTGGTATTTGAATTTGTGAAAAAATTAACCTTAAACATTAAACATGCTTATACAAATGTAAATAAAGAAGACCAAATCAGAGAAAAAAACTGAAAATAATGTATGTATATTATTTTATATCGGACATATTCAAAGGACATACACATTTCAGAAACACCCTTTACACTCAAAGGGTAAGATCTTTCAAGTAACTCGGTGGATGTAGTCGATCTAAAATGTGATTACATATCATATGTGGTACCCTTTTTCACCGCTAGGGCATTTTGCTAGAAACGAGAACTGTGGCCAATTTAGAATAGAGAACTGGTCAATACTTTCTGTAAGAAGAGAATGGGTAACTATAAATTACTTATGTGAATATAAATTGTAACTTTCAATTGGAATGAATATCAGTATCTTTAAGTCTCTATTTATCTTATAAGAGCAGAGTATGGCATATTTAGCCCGTCTGACAGCCCAAAACTTGGTTACTGTTGGTTAGCGCTGGTTACTTGTTTGGTTTTCTTAATGTCAATCAAATTGAGAAACTAAAACTATTGAGGGGTTTCCTTTTCAATTTCCAAATTCATGACTGTAGCTTCATGAAAAAGCAAAATAAAGGGAATTGTCTTATCTTCACAGTGACACAATGATCAATTCCGAGGATCAATCCGGTTTTTTAAAAATGAAGTTTAAATTGTCCACAGATGTCACTGATAATTATCCCTAGCTTGATGAAATATCTGCTTTTTACTAACAATAAGCACTGTCGATTTTAATCAGTTTAATTCTGTATTTGTCAGATTTTAATGGTGGAAAACTTACAAGATGGCTGAAAGAACTGTCAGTTCTGAGGGGACGTCAGTCGATGGACCTGGAAACAAACTTGGAGATGAGTGGATTAGAAGTGATAGTGAGTCAAATGAAACTGAAATTTATTCTAGAATTGGTCATCTGTCAGGATCAAGTGAGCAATATATAGTAGAGCAGAGAATAGTGAAAGAGAAACTCCGACCATCACTAAGACCATTCAGTGGGCAATGCTTTCAGAGAATATTCAAAGAAAACTCTTTACTACCCCTAAGACCAGTCATTGGACAACCCTCTCAAAGAACACTCATAGAGAAACATGTTTCACCACCGAGACCAGTCAGTGAACAACCCTCTCCGGGACCACTCGAAGAGAAACATGTTTCATCACCAAGACTGGTCGTTGGGCAACCCTCTCCAGGACCACTCAAAGAGAAATCTGTACTACCACTAATACCAGTCAGTGGACAACCCTCCCCGGGACCACTCGAAGAGAAACATATTTCACCACCAAGACTGATCGCTGGGCAACCCTCTCAGGGACCACTCAAAGAGAAATCTTTACTACCACTAAGACGAGTCAGTGGACCAGCAGGTACACTGTTTCGATCAACCAGGGATCCATTTTTATCAGGAAATTCCAGGGAACAGTTAATAAAGTTCCCAAAACCATCCATTGATACACCCAGAAAGTCTTTACCAAGATTTAATGAGCAACTGGTTGATCCCTCTTCAAGAACATTTCATGAAGTTGCAAAACCATTTTGAACACCCCTTGAGCTCTCCTCTTCAAGACTATCTCATGACCGACTGGCGAAACCCTTGGGAACATCAAATGATCTACTGTTAAATCACTCTTCGAGGACAATACATAGGCCGTCTATAAAACCAAAAGAAAGAGTGTTCCTAAGACAACCAGAAAGATCCTCCGAAACATCACAAGAAAATCCGGCAAATTTGGCATCAAGAAAGTCAACATCAAAGGAGGAGCTTGCAAAATCATCCAGTGAGCAGTCAGTTGAAACATCACGAACATCAAGTTCCTTTGAGCAACCAGCACGGGAATCAGTTAACGAAGAGCCTGAAAAAACATTATGTTCAAATGAGGAGCCTAAAAATCCCTTAAAGACATCAAGTTCCAGTGAGCAGCAGGATAGACCATCACCGAAATCCCCACAAAGAAATCCAGGTGAACAACTCGTAAAATCTTCAGTTGATAAAGACACAAATAACACACCAGATACAAGATATTATAATGGGCAGGGGAGAAGAACGGGGAGCTCTGAGGACTTTCTCAATAGAAATACGTCCAAAATTCAGGTGGCAGTTCTTTATGTGAGAATAAACCTACATCTTAATCCTCAATATGATATCTCAGCTTTCTTGCAGGAAAGAATGGGTGAAGCTTGTCAGTTTGATATAATAAAGAAAGACATTGTTCGAACTTGTACAGTAATAACCCTCCAATTTCAAAGTAAGAACCAAGCCAACAGAGCTGATAACCTTTTGAAACAGAGCAACCGTGGGTCTCAAACTAAACTTCTCTGTACAATGGTGAAAGAAGAAGCTTTTAAGTTATCCGTCGAACGAGATGAGGAAGAGCTAAATAATGAGATTGAACAAATTCTGAAGAGATCCAGGACAACCACAGACAACCATGATAAGAATATCAAGCAGACAGATATGAAGATCAAGAGTCTCTCCACTAACAAGCATGTTTCATTGGAAGAATTTGAGCAGAAACAATATGAGAGGGGTGCTCTGAAGGATAAGCTCGAAGAACTCAAAAGACAACAGCAGCAGTTTGAACTATTTCTTGAATGCCTTTGTAAGAAACTTAAACAGACATGGGAAGACAACACATTTGCTAAACACATAAGTGATTTGAGGAAAGAGTTTTGGGTGGAGTGTTGTCGCCTTGAGAATGCTCTTCCAATGTATGCAAGGCGTAATGACATCCTGACATTGGTCAAGGACAACCAAGTTTCAGTCATCCTTGGAGAAACCGGTTCTGGGAAGAGCACCCAGATGACACAGTATCTTCACCAGGCCGGATACAGTCAGAAAGGAATCATTGTCTGTACTCAGCCCAGAAAAGTTGCAGCTATTAGTCTTGCAACTCATGTTGCTTCAGAATTGGTAACCCGTGTTGGAAATGTAGTTGGATACAAAGTTGGAATGAAATCGATGACAAGTGGAGTCACAAAGATGTTGTATATGACTGATCATTGTCTCCTCAATGAATGCTTGAAAGATCCTTCCTTGTCTGCCTACTCATGTGTCATAGTTGATGAAGCCCATGAACGAAGTATCTATACAGATCTCCTTCTTGGAATGCTGAAGATCTGCCTCAATCAACGGCCTGAACTCAAAGCAATCATCACTTCTGCCACAATTGACCCGGATGTGTTTGTCAAGTACTTTGGAGCTTGTCCAGTCCTCCGTGTCTCGGGAAGAATGTTTCCGGTTGAAGTTGTCTACCAGGGAGCTGACGAGGGAGAAAAAACAACCTACATTGACAATGCCTTGAACAAGGCAGAGAGTGTCCATAAAGAGGAACCACAGGAGATGTGCTGGTCTTTGTGACTTCTCCCCTTGAAACAGAACAGTGCAGTGAAAGACTCAAGGCAAGACTACAGGGAAGAACAGACTTCAAATGTCTCATTCTCCATGGCCAGGTTCAACCCGAGGAGCAACAGATGGTCTTTCAACCGTGTCCTGCTGGAATCAGAAAAATAGTCTTTGCCACCAACAGTGCGGAAACATCCATACCATTCCTGGCATCAAGTATGTCATCGATACAGGATTTGTCAAGGAAAAGAGGTATGATCCACGACGTAACATGAGTTCTCTCAGCGTAGTAGTCATTAGCAAAAGTTCAGCTGATCAGTGGAAAGGAAGGGCAGGGCGTACAGGTCCAGGGAAATGCTACAGACTGTACAGTGAAGAGCTGTACAAGGATATGGATAAGGTGGCACAGCCAGAAATCTTGAAAGTCCACTTGGGACAGGCAATGCTGAAACTGACAGAGCTTGGCATAAACCCTACGCAATACGAGTTTGTCCAATCTCCTGGTGAAGCAGCAATAAAGGCAGCAATGGAAACTCTTGAGGAACTGGGTGCTGTTAAGGACAACAAGATCACTGAAGAAGGAAGAGAGATGTCAAAGTTGCCTGTGGAACCACGTCTAGGACTGATCATACAGAAAGGAAGAACACAAGGATTGATGTTTGATGCCATTGTTCTTGCTGCCATCAGTAGCATGGGAAGTTCTGTTTTTTTCCGAGGTGGAAGGGATGATAACAAAAAGCAAGCAGATAAACTGAAGGTCCAGTTTTGCCAAAAAGGAGGAGATAGTATGACCTTAATGGATGTTTATAGAAAATGGAGCAGGCAGCCTGAAAAAAAAGAAAAACAGTTGGTGTTTTGAAAACTCGATCAATTCCAAGTTAATTCGGATTGTACATGAGACTGTAAATGAGATAACAACAATCATGAAGAAGGATGCCAAGATGAAGGTGGAGCATGTCCTTCAGGAGTCTGAGGTGGTTGATGAAAAGCTTCAGAAAATACTTTTTGAGAGCTATGTTTCAAACATCTGCCATTATCTTGGTCACGTGAAAGCAGGCTACGTAGCAGCAAAACTGGATCAACAAGTTCATCCACATCCTTCATCAGTGCTAAATCCATTGAATTTAAAACCTGAGTGGCTGGTTTTTGAGCAATCACTGAAAACTTCAAAGGATTTCATTACAGGATTAACTCCTGTAAAAGAAGAGTGGGTCATAGAAGCAATTGAATCTGGTCGATTGAGGGCAAATCTTGATGAGATGAGAAACAAGAGGCTTGTTGCTGTCCACACAGAATATGTTGGATCCAGTATCTTCAGGATGATTGTTGGGCCTCAGTATACTAAACTCAGAGCTTTGGGAGATAAAGCTTCAGAACTTGTTAAACCTGCACTTGCCATTATCGAAGCTTCTCGAGATAGGGGAGAAGTCAAGGTTTTGTCGTCTGAGCATTCTACAGATAAACTTGGACAACTTTTCAAACAAACTGTACAGCAAGGTCAGTTGTCAATGATAGATGAGGATATGGAAGTTCCCTTGAGTCAAAAGAATGAAAATACAGGCATCAGAGTTGTTGTGGGAAAAGGAGGTGAGGTTAAAGACATCCTTATGCCTGAGGAATTCAGAACAATCTTCATTGACAAGCCAAGTGAAAAATCCTCAGAAGACACAGTCATTGCAAAGTTTTGCAGATTTGGTAAGATCAAGGACCACAGAATTTTCAGAAATCCCCAAAGGAGATGGGGTTGTGTCACCTTTGAATCTGCAGCTGATGCTGCATTAGCAGTGGAGGTAACAAAAGAAAATGAGTCTGAAGTTGCAGTTCCTGAAAGAAGAGGAAGAGGATACCAAAACTCTGACTTCAGGGTGAAGATCACCTGGTGCAGAAGGGAATCGAGAGGATTTGGCTTTGTAGATGTTGCCCCTGAAGATTTGCCAAGAATATTGAGATTTGGGATGATAAACATAAAAGGTCATTTGGTGAAAATAGACCTTAACAGGAAAACTGAAAAGAATCTATATTTAAGGAATTTTGGAAAAGAGATAAATGAAGAGGACATAAGAGCTGCATTTGTGAATTTGGCAGGCAATGTCACCATCCAAAAGATAACAGTCATCAGAGAAAAGATTGATCAAAGCAAAGAAAACATGGAAGCCATTGGCAGACAACTGATGGAAAGCATTGAAGAATCAGTACCAAAAGAGCGTTTTCGTTTGGACCTGAAACACCCAAGAAATCCGGGCACTGCAATGCATCTTGCTTTTGCAAATTTTACCAATGCTGATGAAGGAATTGCAACATGCCAGAGAATGTCTAGGAGGACCTATATCCAGAACAAAGTTATCACTATGGAACCTCAGATCCAGTCATCACTTTTCATAAATCCTGAAGTTTATGCTGCTGTTAGAGATGACCTGGATTCATACTTGAAAGAGTACAAAGACTTTGGATTTTCTGAAGTTACAATCATCTTAAAGTTTTTGAAAAATGGAACTGTCATTTTGAACATTGAATCCTCAAACACCATGGAACTAGCTAAAGTCAGAGCAAGCTTGCAAGAAATCCTTCAAGGTGATGTCTTAGAGTGTGGAACCAATCCTCATCTTCGTCATTTCTTTACCAGATCTGGACGCGATTTCCTAAAGGATGTAGAGAAGAAATGTGGTACTTTCATCCAAGTTGATAACAGAAATCTAACAATCTCCATCCGAGGGAAACAGGCATCAATAACCATGGCACGGTCATCACTCAACGAGTTCCTAAGTTCCATTGTAAATGCTGAGTGGAAGGAGGTCAACTTGAGAGGAAGTGCTATGCCAAATGGCATGATGAAGACCCTGATGAATAAATATGGTCTGGAACTTGAGAAGCTTCAACAGGAGACAGGCCTGAAATCCTTGACTCTCAACTTCAAGCAACAGATGGTGAAGATGATTGGATCCATCGATAACATTGACAAGACTGTTGCAGTTATTGATGAGGTTTGTGCATCTCTTCAGGAAGGGCCCAAGAAAGCAACAGAGGAAGAAGATCTCCCTGATTGCTGTGTGTGCTTTTGTCCAACAGAAGAGAAGGATCTCTATCGTCTTGAGTACTGTGGTCATGCATATTGCCGCGACTGTGTGAAGCGTCAAGTGGAATGCCAACTGAAATCCAAAGAGATCCCAATACGCTGTGGGCAACAGGGTTGTGGCCAACCTTTTATGTGGAGAGATTTGACTTCCTTAGCCAGACAAGGTTCCTTCACATTTAGCAGTATCACTGAGGCCTCAGTCAGTTCTTATGTCATTGCCAACTCAAAGATCATCAAATACTGTCTGACCCCTGACTGCAACATGGTGTACAAGGTGACTACAATAGGAGCTGTGTTCCGGTGCCCAGAGTGTACCATGAAGATCTGCACAAGCTGTTACACTCAGTACCATGAGGGTCTTACCTGTGCCATGTTCAGAAGTGCCAAGGAAGATGAGGGTAACCTGGATGTTTATCTGGCTTCACGATCAAACACAAAGAAGTGTCCTAACTGCACAACAGCCATTGAGAAGATTGAAGGTTGCAATCACATGTCTTGCTGGGCCTGCAAGTGCAGCTTCTGTTGGATATGCCTTGCACATTTCAGAACAAGCAAGGCTTGTTATGACCATTTGAGTGCAAAACATGGTGGCTGCTTTTGAAATGATGTCCAATTGAAAGGATGCTAGCTCATATGACTTTAAATGAGACTAATCATACTTTTAATGGCTCTTTGTCATCATAATACTTCAAACTGCTTCTGTATATGTCGACCATAGTTATAATCCAACCAATCAAGAACTCAAATGTGTTGCCAGCATTCTAGTTGGAATGGTGAACTTATTTTGCTAATTGTAACTAACTCTGTTTTTCAACATGGCAGACTAGTCATGCTGTTCATGATTTTAAGTTCTCAGGCTGTTGCTTTTACCTGATCCCTCAATCAATAACACTTACTACTACTGCTGCTGGAATTGTCTCCCTTGGCAAACTACTTGAAAATCAGAAGTCTCAGTCCAGGATTGTTATCCCCAAAATGAACTTGACACTTTTGCATGCACTTCCACTCTGTCTTGCTTGTTTTCATAGAATGTTTTCATGTACTTTGTGAAATGTTCGCTTCATGATCATGAACTATGATTTGTAGTTGTTAAAGACTCAACAACAAATGATGGTTGTTTGAAGGTGTCATATTATATTAAAAGTAAAGCTTTATTATCAAACCAAATACTTTAACTTGAATGTGTATATACTGCTCCTGTAGAAAATATAATTTTGTGTTTGTCATTATAAAAACTTGATGCATGTTTAGTTTTGATAAATAAGAATTTGTTAAGATACTGACATTATTTTGATGGATATGTTTTTCATTAGGATTGTAGATATGTAATTGTCCTTTGATTTGATGAGTGATATGTATTTGGACACATGTTCAAAGACAGACCATATTACTATGAAATTATTATTATTGTATTTCCTCTAATAGGGGCCTGGGCCATTTAAGGGCTCTTACTCCCTGCGCTTATTTGAGGGCCGCCCTTATTTTATTTTTTTTGGATCAATACACGTAATAATGACTAAAATTTCTGAGAATAAGACAAACTCGTCGCCATTTGATGTAAACCGGATTTAGTGTGGTACTTCAATCAACTAGTGCCTGTGAACATTTTAGAAGAAATATATCTAGTAGGGAGTAATAATTGATGCTATAAAACCGGGGTCCGTATAACAGGCCCGGCTGCTATTAGAGGTCCAGCTGCTATTAAAGGAAATATGGTATATATCTGCCGCCACGAAAGGAAATATGGTATATAGAAAGGGAAGGCGGATATAGGTTTGACCTCCGTCCATCTGTCCAAGTGTTCAACTGATTCAGATAAACGAGACAGCTTAAGAATTTATCTTTGAAACCGTTTATAATAGGATAACCATATTTGGTCTGTGCCTTGAGGGCATTAATACCTTGGTGGAGTTTGCAAATAAGAAACAAGCAAATATTTGTTCATGAGTTATTACCCTTTTCCCGTATTTTTGGATTATCTCCAAAGGGGACAGCTTTTCTCATAAACTGTTTATGATAGATTAAGCAAATGTAGTGTGAGACTTATTATACATAAATACTGTAATGGAGCATGCTTCTGTATTTTCCAAAGTGAGTCCAGATAACGTCCTGCTATGCACTAGATTGAGGACGTTCAGGAGAAAGTGGCAAGGTATATTGAGAAGCCATATAGTTGAGGAAGCTGATGACCATGCCTTATTGTTTAACAGTAATTGTTTTGAATTTTGCATGTGATATATATATCTTGATTGAAGACCTTGATATTATTGGTTGTTATTTGTAGTTTTATTTATTTTTATTTCATTATTTGATGTTTCATTCTTTACTGAAAAGATTTGGGTAAAGCTGTATACCAGAAAGTAACAATTACTTTCTGATTTATAGCTTTTAACCCAAATCTTTTCAGTAAAGTAATATAGTTTATAATACCAGGAAATGTGTTTCTATGATAAATGAATTGTTGGAAGTTTTACAGAAATTGATTAGTGCTTCAATGAAATCATCCAGCTCCGTAGCGTATTTGAATCCATGAGACTTGTAATCCTTACCAGCTGGTAATGCGCCGCTATGTAAACCATGCATATTGTCAACCAATGAAATGTTTGAGAGTTGATGATCTTTCACGGAGTCTGCTTATATTGGTATCTTTTCATTTCATTGGCTGGTTATTTTTTGCTGTTAAAAGTTTTTCCCTCTTCCACAATGAGATAACGGATTAAACTACCCTGATGGAGCAGGATGTAATACAATGCTTGTGCTGTGATACTGTCTCCTTTCATAGTTTTACTGACAGTGTGAATCCCTTGACATTTTGTTGATCCTCAGGTCAATCTCTTTGTGCTGATGTTTAAGTTTTCTAAGTTTCTTTAGGATGGATTGTTTAATTATGAATGTTCATGTCTGTTTATAGTGTTTAGGGTCAGAGAACTTGACCTAAATGTGAGAACTGAAGTGTTTACTGCTCCAGTACAACATGCAAAAAACGTGCCCCACGTGGGTAATAATGGGAATGGAAACACGACAGTCCACATTGGCAATATACTTTTTGCAAAATTATTCAAATTATACTTATCACCTTTTGGGTCTGGAATAACTGCATTATTGCGTATATACCAGCATGTGCTTGCATGTCATTTGATTGCGTCTCTGATCGTCAATAAGAGACTCTTGAAGTCCGTGTCACAGAACTGATGGCTGGATGTTTCTGCAGTGGAAATATGATATCTTTAGGTATAATGTTAAACATTTTAATGCTACTGTGTTTTTACACATAATTGGTAACAAATGTGCATTGTTTTGGTGTTTGTTTTATTGAATAAAATTGGTGAATAGTGTTTCTTATTCTTTTGTCTGGATTGAAAAGATTGCAATTCCATGGAGTGTACACTGTTAATAATACTGATAATGATGAGGATCATATATATATATATGTACTTTACCGTTTATGAGGACCTCAGAAGACGACATAATAATGTATGTACATTCATATACTTGGACTCAAGCAGTTAATTCACACCATGCATTTTGTTGTCAAACATAGACAAAGTTATCAAATTTATTGTGGATACTAAGTAATATCCCTCCCTTGAAGTCTCAATCCTGAAAATCCATGAAAGGTTTATCAAATTGTTGTGGATGGTTATAGACAACGTTATGATCGGGGATTATGAATTGTAAATTGTAGTTTTGACAACCCAATAGTCACAGAGCTAACTAACACACTAAAAACATATTTTCTGTTTTTATTTCTTACTCAGCTGAAATGTGTGCAGACACGTTGACCAATGTGGATTATAAATAGAAGATGTTTTGAACCTCTGACGACGACCTTATATGATGTAATTCTTCAAAGACATTTAGAAGTTAATATGCTAATGAGAGACAAATATTATGGATGACAAGTTCTGTATTTGTTTCACACGACGTTTCAGGGCTACTTCCTACCCCTTCTTCAGGTGGATAATGGACATGGTGGTTTGTACAGTATGTATCACAGGACAAAAAGTAGTGGGATCCATTTGCTGGATCCTTCAGGATTCTCCCAAATATTGGCGGATCCTGTAGAATCTGGAAGGATCCGGCAAGCGGATTCCAAAACCTTTCGTCCTGCGTATAGAGATAAATAGGAAGCCAGAGATGCAACTAATCATATACAAACTCAGAAGTAGACGTTTTATCAGCGTAGCATATATTGTACCCTTCGTATTGCCTTTCTTCGTATTGTCCATCTCCGTTCTCTTTTGTTAAAGGATTTCAATTGAAAACAGGAAATTACCATATATTTTGCGATTGGGTATGAATATGCATGTGGAATGATATTATTTAAATTGCGTCCATCACCCATTGTCCAGCGTCCATCGTTCTTTATTGGTTAACTTTTCACGTATTCAACTTCTCCTTAATTGTTTAACTGCTGCATCAACAAAGCTGAATTTTTGTGTAGAGGTAACTTGCATCTGTATAAACTCATGGACAAAAGAAAGTATAGATCCGAAAAAATATATACATTAACGGTCATTTGAAATTTAACGAGAAACAATCGTTCTGAAAACGTTTGCCAAACTTGACAGAAGCGAAACAGAACGGGAATAGGTAAAACGTCGTGCGGTCTGACTCTGGTGTGACAAATGCGAAAAGGAGGTGTCTTACTCCTAGCCCACAATGTACTACACATATCTGATATAAATGGAATGAATAGATCATGTCTGGCATGTCATATCTACTGGAAAAAACATCAAAATTATGCCATGATGGAAGTCAGACGAATGTGATAGGACTATAGAGATGTCTGATGTGTCAGCGACGAACGTCAGAATTGCAAAAAATCATGTGATGCAACAACACTGACGGTAAAAGGTTCTTTCAACAATAGAGACAGACAGATCAACCACAAGACATGTCGTGGAGTTGATACCCACGTGTTACAAACGCACCTGAAGAACAGCCCATACGCTTGATACACATTTCAGCGTAGTACCACCCATGGTTCGCTAATTCAAGCTTATGTTCGCAGGTATCACCGGAATGCATAGCCACATGGCGTTCCGGGCTTTCTCCCTGCCACAATACTAGCAGCCGTGATATAAATTAAATACTCTTGAAAGCGGCGTTAAACCCTCTCTCACCTCACCTCACCTCACCTCAAGAAAAAAGGATCGGGTACATGTACAAGTTGTCAAACTTAATGAAACCCTCACCCCACTCAACAATATCGACTTGATAACAGCTTTCTTAACCAAAACAACGTTAAGTTTCTAACCTTTGCTACCCTACTTCTCAATCACCAGTTATAAATCCGATCAAACATTTACTGAAGCATCTGGAAAGACAAATTAGTGGTCGCCATCAGGGGAGAGTTCATTGTTGCATCGATGAAACGACGTTCATAGGCTTGAATCAACGCTATTTGTGGACATACATGCTACTGATATTGCCATCTTTCCTGGAATAAACATTAGTGCCTTGTTTGTGCGAAGTTCGTCAAGTATATAATCGACATTTATCCCATGAATGTTTGAATGTCGATATCACCTGTAAGTTGTTGCAGTCATGACATGATATTTACACACAGCGAAACACAAATTTGCTACGTATTACTTTTATCCATCAAATCGTTTGTTTCAATTTACTGATGTTTGAGTTTAGAATCCAAGTTTGAACATTTTATAAGCACCTCTCCAGTGTGTCAACAAACATAATCAAACCGTAATCAAATTAAGTTGTGTAAAGCCCTTTTTTTCACAAAACAAATTCTTATCGGAGAAATTCAAATTCTACATTGTCCGGCATCAAACATTTTTTTTTCACCCTGGTAACGTACGTATAGCGTTTCTTTTGGACACTAGTTTAAAACTATTGCAATTAACTAAAAGCACAGGTATGATGAGTAGGCCTACTGAATTTTAAGGAACTAAGTGCTCTGCTGAACTGTTGTGTAGACGTACGTAAGCATGCAGATTATAAGTGCATGTTTGGTGACAATTCATTGCATATTATCCACCTTTTTTAATTTGTTTATGAGGCCTAAGTCTCCAATCTTAGCTAATAATATAAATCATTTAAATACTGATGAGCTTTAGAGCAAATGCAATGTATTTCTATTTTGTTCAAATAGAAGGGACCATTGTTTAATTGACCGTATGTATTTATTAGGGACAAACTAATTTTCGTTTGCTCAGTGTTTGAGACTTGGCTTACAAGTTCTGTCGCATTTGTTGAACAATGTTGTAATTTGGACACCCGCTTTACAATATGTGAATAACGTTTGGTACAATATTAAAGAGACGTTTTCGAATAGCTGACAGTTCCCAGAAAGGGAGGCTATATTTAGCTCATGACCTAACATGCAGTCGTGTCTGACATCGCTTCAAAGAAAACCATCAAAATCGAAAGTTGGTAAGGATCGAAGGTATCAACATTTTCCATGTATGAAATCCTTTAAAACAATCTCAGTTATGAAATGTTAATAAATGAAACATTATAACCCCAGATATTTTAAAACGTCGAAGTGTATATATGTGAATGCGTAGATTGCTTGGTGATTTATTGACTCGTCGAGTTATGTCACGTGATGTCATGTCACGTGATTTCAGATGAATTCCGCAAACGTAAGCTGATATCATTCTGTCGTCTCTGCCTCAAGTCAGCAGGTTTGTTGAACATATTTGTGTGTTCGTTGGTGTGCAGGTTTGTTGAATATATTTGTGTGTTCGTTGGTGTTTAAGTCTTTATGATAATGGCAATTGGTCTAATTTTGTGTTTCATGATATACACACTGAAGGCCGCAATATTAGTATGTTTTTATCGGCAGTAATCTGATATAATTTTGAATAGACATACTGAGGTTCAGGGGGGACTGATGGTTGAATAATTGACGAAATTTAGACTTGTTTACTATTTTATCTATTTGTTATGCGTCTTTGTAAATGTATCTAATGATAAACTTTCAATTGTCATTGTCAACACCAAACAGACTTTTTACAATAATATAAATTATAATAAAGAAGGTGTTTCTTGAATTTTAGACTTTGTGTTGGTTAATTATAATTTGATGACGTTATAAGTATGCTGTAAAATGGAATCAGCAAGCTTAGCTATCAGATAAACAGCACCAAAGACAATAGAAATAGATTCATCCATTCACCTTAATGCATTCTCCTTGTTTGTTAACAAACATGTAACAAAAATCAATCTTAAATCAATTCTAGACGGTGTCATCTTTTGTTTCTGCACGTGCAACACGCCTTGCCTCACACCTCCTATCCCATGATACCGTAATCAAATTAAAACTGATGTAATGTTCAATACGCCCAATGACGGACTTGGGGCACGTCTAACATTACAGCTACGCCAAATGCTCTTAGTCTTCTTCTTGTTACGCTGATTTACGCTGATGTTTGGCAAGTTTCGAAAGTTTTCAAGCATACCTTTTCCACGAACGCCCTTTACCGTATCCTGCTATCGTAATCATTCAATATTGTCTGGATATTCACTCTTTTCGCATAATTCATGTAATTTAAAGTTCTTTAAACAGGGATAAAAATATGATAAAATTAAGTTATGTAAAGCCCTTCTTTTTCACAAAACAAATTCTTATCAGAGAAATTCAAATTCTACATTGTCTGGCATCAACATTTTGTTTTCCACCCTGATAACGTACGTAGCGTTTCTTTTGGACACTAGTTTAAAACTATTGCAATTAACTAAAAGCACAGGTATGATGAGTAGGCCTACTGAATTTTAAGGAACTAAGTGCTCTGCTGAACTGTTGTGTAGACGTACGTAAGCATGCATATTATAAGTGCATGTTTGGTGACAATTCATTGTATATTATCCACCTATTTTTTTTTATGAGGCCTAAGTCTCCAATCTCAACTAATAATATAAATCATTTAAATACTGATGAGCTTTAGAGCAAATGCAATGTATTTCTATTTTGTTCAAATAGAAGGGACCATTGTTTAATTGACCACATGTATTTATTAGGGACAAAATAATTTTCATTTGCTCAGTGTTTGAGACTTGGCTTACAAGTTCTGTCGCATTTGTTAAACAATGTTGTAATTTGGACACCCGCTTTACAATATGTGAATAACGTTTGGTACAATATTAAAGAGACGTTTTCGAATAGCAGACAGTTCCCAGAAAGTGAGGCTATTTTTAGCTCATGACCTAACATGCAGTCGTGTCTGACATCGCTTCAAAGAAAACCATCAAAATCGAAAGTTGGTAAGGAAGGTATCAATATTTTCCATGTATGAAATCCTTTAAAAAATCTCAGTTATGAAATGTTAATAAATGAAACATTATTACCCCAGATAGTTTAAAACGTTGAAGTGTATATATGTGAATGCGTAGATTGCTTCGTGATTTATTGACTCGTCGAGTTATGTCACGTGATGTCATGTCACATGATTTCAGATGAATTCCGCAAACGTAAGCTGATATCATTCTGTCGTCTCTGCCTCAAGTCAGCAGGTTTGTTGAATATAAGTGTGTGTTCGTTGGTGTTTAAGTCTTTATGATAATGGCATTTGGTCTAATTTTGTGTTTCATGATATACACACTGAAGGCCGCATTATTAGTATGTTTTTATCGGCAATAATCTGATATAATTTTGAATAGACATACTGAGGTTCAGGGGGGACTGATGGTTGAATAATTGACGAAATTTAGACTTGTTTACTATTTTATCTATTTGTTATGCGTCTTTGTAAATGTATCTAATGATAAACTTTCAATTGTCATTGTCACCACCAAACAGACTTTTTACAATAATATAAATTATAATAAAGAAGGTGTTTCTTGAATTTTAGACTTTGTGTTGGTTAATTATAATTTGATGACGTTATAAGTATGCTGTAAAATGGAATCAGCAAGCTTAGCTATCAGATAAACAGCACCAAAGACAATAGAAATAGATTCATCCATTCACCTTAATGCATTCTCCTTGTTTGTTAACAAACATGTAACAAAAATCAATCTTAAATCAATTCTAGACGGTGTCATCTTTTGTTTCTGCACGTGCAACACGCCTTGCCTCACACCTCCTATCCCATGATACCTTAATCAAATTAAAATAAGATGTAATGTTAAATACGCCCAATGACCGACTTGGGGCACGTCTAACATTACAGCTACGCCAAATGCTCTTAGTCTTCTTCTTGTTACGCTGATTTACGCTAATGTTTGGCAACTTTCGAAAGTTTTCAAGCTTACCTTTTTCACGAACGCCCTTTATCGTATCCTGCTATCGTAATCATTCAATATTGTCTGGATATTCTCTCTTTTCGCATAATTCATGTAATTTAAAGTTCTTTAAACAGGGGTAAAAATATGATCAAATTAAGTTGTGTAAAGCCCTTCTTTTTCACAAAACAAATTCTTATCGGAGAAATTCAAATTATACATTGTCCGGCATCAAAATTTTGTTTTCAACCCTGGTAACGTACGCAGCGTTTCTTTTGGACACTAGTTTATTTTCAAAACTCTTGTAATTAACTAAATGCACAGGTATGATGAGTAGGCTTACTGAATTTTAAGGAACTAAGTGCTCTGCTGAACTGTTGTGTAGATGTACGTAAGCCAGCAGATTACAAGTTTGGTGACAATTCATTGCATATTATCAACCAAAATTTATTTTTATGAGTCCTTAGTCTCCAATCTTAGCTAATAATATAAATCATTTTAATACTGATGAGCTTTAGAGCAAATGCAATGTATTTCTATTTTGTTCAAATAGAAGGGACCATTGTTTAATTGACCGTATGTATTTATTAGGGACAAAATAATTTTCGTTTGCTCAGTGTTTGAGACTTGGCTTACAAGTTCTGTGGCATTTGTTAAACAATGTTGTAATTTGGACACCCGCTTAATAATATGTGAATAACGTTTGGTACAATATTAAAGAGACGTTTTCGAAAAGCAGACAGTTCCCAGAAAGTGAGGCTATTTTAGCTCATGACCTAACATGCAGTCGTGTCTGACATCGCTTCCAAGAAAACCATCAAATACGAAAGTTGGTAAAAAAAATCTCAGTTATGAAATGTTAATAAATGAAACATTATTACCCCAGATAGTTTAAAATGTCGAAGTGTATATATGTGAATGCGTAGATTGCTTCGTGATTTATTGACTCGTCGAGTTATGTCACGTGATGTCATGTCACGTGATATCAGATGAATTCTGCAAACGTAAGCTGATATCATTCTGTCGTCTCTGCCTCAAGTCAGCAGGTTTGTTGAATATATTTGTGTGTTCGTTGGTGTTTAAGTCTTTATGATAATGGCATTTGGTCTAATTTTGTAGTTCATACACACTGATATACACACTGAAGGCAGCATTATTATTTTGTTTTTTTATCGGCAATAATCTGATATAATTTTGAATAGACATACTGAGATTCAGGGGGCACTGATGGTTGAATAATTGACGAAATTTAGACTTGTTTACTATTTTATCTATTTGTTATGTGTCTTTGTAAATGTATCCAATGATACACTTTCAATTGTCATTGTCAACACCAAACAGACTTTTTACAAGAATATAAATTATAATAAAGAAGGTGTTTCTTCTATTTTAGACTTTGTGATGGTTAATTATAATTTGATGACGTTATAATTATGCTGTAAATTGGAATTAGCAAGATTAGCTATCAGATAAACAGCACCAAAGACAATGGAAATATATTCATCCATTCACCTTAATGTATTCTCCTTGTTTGTTAACAAACATGTAACAAAAATCAATCCTAAATCAATTCTAGACGGTGTCATCTTTTGTTTCTGCACGTGCAACACACACGCATTGCCTCACACCACCTATCCCATGATACCTTAATCAAATTAAAAGTAGATGCAATGTTAAATATGCCCAATGATGAACTAAGGGGACGTATATTATTACAGCTAAGTCAAATGCTCTTAGTCTTCTTCTAGTTACGCTGATTTTCATACATGTTTGTCAAGTTTCGAAAATTTTCAAACTTACCTTTTCCACGAACGCCCTTTATCGTATCCTGCTATCGTAATCATTCAATATTGTCTGGATATTCTCTCTTTTCGCATAATTCATGTAATTTAAAGTTCTTTAAAGAGGAGTAAAAATACGATTGCCCGACTCCCGGGTACAGTTAGAAATCGATGTCGGGCTATTCAAAAGTGCATTTCACCCTGCCCGGCGACAAGTTAACAATCTAAAGTCATATTAAGATGACATTTAAAACTCCTACATTGTAACTACATATATAATTTCTATCAATCATGCAAGTGTTGGTCCTGAAAAATACCTAACCTGCCTCAGCTCGTTGTGACGTTTTCATTGTTAAACACTCACACAATGTTGATTTCTATCTTTGACAAGGCAAAATAAATGACTCAGAAAATGAACAGAAAATGTCAGGCAAACACGGGACTAGGCTTCTATTAAGAGTAACGACTACTCTACTGCTCGTTTGGATTGTCAATTAAAACAGAGACACTCTTTTTTTATTATTTTTTATTTGGATGCAAATAGTAGGCATGCATAATACAAATCATGGCAATTATACCCCACTTCCGGTCTCGTTGCTATGGTTTCTTTTGATACAAGTGTAGGTGTATTAGCCGATACACCTACACTTTTTCTGATATACCTATACTTTTTCTGATAAACCTACACTTTTTCTGATATACCTACACTTTTTAACAACTGAGAAACAATTGAGACAATTTTCTAAATTTCCAATTCCAAGTGATGATACTTTATAAAATGTCAGATTATATGAGAACATAAACCTGGGATCGAACCTGTATCCTGTTGCTTTCTGGCCGAACGAACTACCCACTAGACCACGAGGTGACTTGTAACTTCTTAGATTTTTTCATGACCAAATGAATAAGGTTTTTATAAAGCGTGAGATAATATCACAAATTTCTGTATTTTTTATTATACAAGAATGCTTTTTAATTTTGGGTGCAAAATGTCTTAACATACTGAAAGTTACTTCTGTTTTCTCTAAACCTTGGCCATGTTGACATTAGCAGTTTATGGCGTTAGCTGTACATTTCAGCGAGATGCACGTGCGTCTGCGTTGACAATACCGTCATTGGGCCATATCAATTAGATTTCGAGCCCCAAACATGGGTAACCATACAATGAAGCACGAGCTGAGTGTACCCGGGAGTTGTCACAGACGAGGTCCTATTTGGGTTGTGCATTTCATACACAAGCTTGTTAACAGCTGTATTTGTTTTAGAAATATTATGAAATAGTATCCGTCTTCACTCGACCGTAAATGGGGTATAAGACAGATATACCCATACTTTTCTTTGTGTATCAAATGATACCCTACACTTTTCCCGGCGGAGCCTTACTCGGCTACGCCTCGTAAGGGCCCCACCGGGAAAAGTGTAGGGTATCATTCGATACACTCGGAAAAGTATGGGTATATCTCTCACATATACCTTTACCACTTTCCTCAGCTGGGTAGGCGGGCGGTTTTCCTTTGGACTTTGCAAATGGCTTTTTATGGGTTTGTTTGCTGCAGAAACGATATTGAAGATGAGTATCATGTGATATTAAGAATGGTATCAGCTTAGATATCATTGTGTATATGTATGAATGATACCTACCTCTAAACCCCCCTGTCCTCACCTCAAGACTAATTATAGTCGCTGTTTTTCACAAGAAGAGTGTGAACCTGTAACTAAGGTATCATTGGATAATATAAGTTGTTTGCTTCTCCCGAGGGTAATACGGTCTCATGTTCCATCTTTGTATCAGTGTCGCCCGAGCCTTCAGGCGAGGGGTGACACTGGTACAAAGATGGTACATGAGACCGTATTACTCGAGGGAGAAGCATACAACGTATTCATCTTTCCGTCATGTCAATAAAATTAGTATCATTATATTTATTGCGTTTTGACTGCCGATGACTGATCAGCTGATGTCGCTTGAATGACCTTGAACCATAACTAGACACCTGTACAATAATGGAAAATAATAAGGATAGAAATTGACTGTTTCTTGGATGTATATAAAAGTAAAGTACAGTGTGATTAAAATTGGGTCAATGTTAAAGTGACATTTGCCACCAACGCGTACGTCATAATGCTATATGAGAAACAGAAACGTAGGATAAATGTTTTCGTTCATTGTGTTTTCCTGGATGTGTGGTATTTGAATTTGTGAAAACAATTAACCTTAAACATTAAACATGCTTATACAAATGTAAATAAAGAAGACCAAATCAGAGAAAAAAACTGAAAATAATGTATGTATATTATTTTATATCGGACATATTCAAAGGACATACACATTTCAGAAACACCCTTTACACTCAAAGGGTAAGATCTTTCAAGTAACTCGGTGGATGTAGTCGATCTAAAATGTGATTACATATCATATGTGGTACCCTTTTTCACCGCTAGGGCATTTTGCTAGAAACGAGAACTGTGGCCAATTTAGAATAGAGAACTGGTCAATACTTACTGTAAGACGAGAATGGGTTACTATAAATTACTTATGTGAATATAAATTGTAACTTTCAATTGGAATGAATATCAGTTTATCATCCAAAACTGGCTCCCACAGTAGATATCGCTTGTGTGAGATCAAGCGATATCTACAAGCGATATCTACATTGTAGATATCGCTACAATCAAATCGTCATAATCCTATTACATCATCAGTTAATGACATCACAAGGCTTTGGCATCACTTAGAACACTGCTGACAATGCTATGACGTCACAATGGTGATGACGTAACAATGCTATGATGCCATAATGCTTATGACGTCACAATGCTATGACCTCACTGAGATCACTGCTGAAGAAGCTAAATGGCAGTTTTGTGTTTCAGATATGTCAGTATTTGGCTAATAATTGTTGTAGAATGATTTTGAATGATAAATAAAATCTCACCCTCGTGTCTTCTGATATCAAATATATCAACACTCGTTGATTAAAGTAAAAATATCCTCGGCAAGCCTCGGATATTTGTAACTTTAATCAACTCGTGTTGATATATTTGATATCAGAAGACACTTGGGTGAGATTCTCTATATCTTTAAGTCTCTATATTTATCTTATAAGAGCAGAGTATGACATATTTAGCCCGTCTGAAAGCCCAAAACTTGGTTACTGTTGGTTAGCGCTGGTTACTTGTTTGGTTTTCTTAATGTCAATCAAATTGAGAAACTAAAACTATTGAGGGGTTTCCTTTTCAATTTCCAAATTCATGACTGTAGCTTCATGAAAAAGCAAAATAAAGGGTTTTTATTTAGAATTGTCTTATCTTCACAGTGACACAATGATCAATTCCGAGGATCAATCCGGTTTAAATGGTCCACAGATGTCACTGATAATTATCCCTAGCTTGATGAAATATCTGCCTTTTTCTAACAATAAGCACTGTCGATTTTAATCAGTTTTAATTCTGTATTTGTCAGATTTTAATGGTGGAAAACTTACAAGATGGCTGAAAGAACTGTCAGTTCTGAGGGGACGTCAGTCGATGGACCTGGAAACAAACTTGGAGATGAGTGGATTAGAAGTGATAGTGAGTCAAATGAAACTGAAAATTATTCTAGAATTGGTCATCTGTCAGGATCAAGTGAGCAATATATAGTAGAGCAGAGAATAGTGAAAGAAAAACTCCGACCATCACTAAGACCATTCAGTGGGCAATGCTTTCAGAGAATATTCAAAGAAAACTCTTTACCACTTATACCACTCTGTGGGCAACCTTATGCGAGAACACTCAAACAGAGACATGTACAATCACCAAGACTGGTCGTTGGGCAACCCTCCCCGGGACCACTCCAAGAGAAATCTGTACTACCACAAAAACCAGTCATTGGACAACTCTCCCCGGGACTGCTCGAAGAGCAACATGTTTCACCACCAAGACTGGTCGTTGGGCAACCCTCTCAGGGACCTCTCAAAGAGAAATCTTTACTACCCCTAAGACCAGTCATTGGACAACCCTCTCAAAGAACACTCATAGAGAAACATGTTTCACCACCGAGACCAGTCAGTGAACAACCCTCTCCGGGACCACTCGAAGAGAAACATGTTTCATCACCAAGACTGGTCGTTGGGCAACCCTCTCCAGGACCACTCAAAGAGAAATCTGTACTACCACTAATACCAGTCAGTGGACAACCCTCTCCGGGATCACTCGAAGAGAAACATATTTCACCACCAAGACTGATCGCTGGGCAACCCTCTCAGGGACCACTCAAAGAGAAATCTTTACTACCACTAAGACGAGTCAGTGGACCAGCAGGTACACTGTTTCGATCAACCAGGGATCCATTTTTATCAGGAAATTCCAGGGAACAGTTAGTAAAGTTCTCAAAACCATCCATTGATACACCCAGAAAGTCCTTACCAAGATTTAATGAACAACTGGTTGATCCCTCTTCAAGGACATTTCATGAAGTTGCAAAACCATTTAGAACATCCCTTGAGCTCTCCTCATCAAGACAATCTCATGACCGACTGGCGAAACCCTTAGGAACATCAAATGATCTACTGTTAAATCACTCTTCGAGGTCATTATATAGGCCGTCTATAAAACCAAGAGAAGGAATGTTCCAAATACAACCAGAAATATCCTCCAAAACATCACAAGAAAATCCGTCAAATTTGGCATCAAGAAAGTCAACATCAAAGGAGGAGCTTGCAAAATCATCCAGTGACCAGTCAGTTGAAACATCACGAACATCAAGTTCCTTTGAGCAGCCAACAAGGGAATCAGTTAACGAAGAGCCTGAAAAATCATCAAGTTCAAATGAGCAGCCTAAAAATCCCTTAAAGACATCAAGTTCCAATGAGCAGCAGGTAAAACCATCACCAAAATCAAGTGAGGAGTCTGCAAAATCCCCACGAAGATATTCAGGTGAACAACTCGTAAAATCTTCAGTTGATAAAGACACAAATAACACACCAGGAACAAGATATTATGATGGGCAGGGGGGAAGAACGGGGAAATCAGAATCTGAGGACTTTCTCAATAGAAATACGTCCAAAATTCAAGTGGCAGTTCTTTATGTGAGGATAAACCTACGTCTTAATCCTCAATATGATATCACAGCTTTCTTGCAGGAAAGAATGGGTGAAGCTTGTCAGTTTGATATAATAAAGAAAGACATTGTTGGAACTTGTACAGTAATAACCCTCCAATTTCAAAGTAAGAACCAAGCCAACAGAGCTGATAACCTTTTGAAACAGAGCAACCGTGGGTCTCAAACCAAACTTCTCTGTACAATGGTTAAAGAAGAAGCTTTTAAGTTATCCGTCGAACGAGATGAGGAAGAGCTAAATAATGAGATTGAACAAATTCTGAAGAGATCCAGGACAACCACAGACAACCATGAAGAGAAAATCAAGCTGACAGATATGAAGATCAAGAGTCTCTCCACTAACAAGCACGTTTCACTGGAAGAATTTGAGCAGAAACAATATGAGAGGGGTGCTCTGAAGGATAAGCTCGAAGAACTCAAAAGACAACAGCAGCAGTTTGAACTATTTATTGAATGCCTTTGTAAGAAACTTAAACAGACATGGGAAGACAACACATTTGCTAAACAGATAAGTGACTTGAGGAAAGAGTTTGGGGTGGAGTGTTGTCGCCTTGAGAATGCTCTTCCAATGTATGCCAGGCGTAATGACATCCTGACATTGGTCAAGGACAACCAAGTTTCAGTCATCCTTGGAGAAACCGGTTCTGGGAAGAGCACCCAGATGACACAGTATCTTCACCAGGCCGGATACAGTCAGAGAGGAATAATTGTCTGTACTCAGCCCAGAAAAGTTGCAGCTATTAGTCTTGCAACTCATGTTGCTTCAGAATTGGCAACCCGTGTTGGAAATGTAGTTGGATACAAAGTTGGAATGAGGTCGAAGACAAGTGGAGTCACAAAGGTTTTGTACATGACTGATCATTGTCTCCTCAATGAATGCTTGAAAGATCCTTCCTTGTCTGCCTACTCATGTGTCATAGTTGATGAAGCCCATGAACGAAGTATCTATACAGATCTCCTTCTTGGAATGCTGAAGATCTGCCTCAATCAACGGCCTGAACTCAAAGCAATCATCACTTCTGCCACAATTGACCCGGATGTGTTTGTCAAGTACTTTGGAGCTTGTCCAGTCCTCCGTGTCTCGGGAAGAATGTTTCCGGTTGAAGTTGTCTACCAGGGAGCTGACGAGGGAGAAAAAACAACCTACATTGACAATGCCTTGAACAAGGCAGAGAGTGTCCATAAAGAGGAACCACCAGGAGATGTGCTGGTCTTTGTTACTTCTCCCCTTGAAACAGAACAGTGCAGTGAAAGACTCAAGGCAAGACTACAGGGAAGAACAGACTTCAAATGTCTCATTCTCCATGGCCAGGTGCAACCCGAGGAGCAACAGATGGTCTTTCAACCGTGTCTACCTGGAATCTGGGTGCTGTTAAGGACAACAAAATCACTGAAGAAGGAAGAGAGATGTCAAAGTTGCCTGTGGAACCACGTCTAGGACTAATCATACAGAAAGGAAGAACACAAGGATTGATGTTTGATGCCATTGTTCTTGCTGCCATCAGTAGCATGGGAAGTTCTGGTTTTTTCCGAGGTGGAAGTGATGATAACAAAAAGCAAGCAGATAAACTGAAGGTCCAGTTTTGCCAAAAAGGAGGAGATAGTATGACCTTAATGGATGTTTATAGAAAATGGAGCAGGCAGCCTGAAAAGAAGAAAAACAGTTGGTGTTTTGAAAACTCGATCAATTCCAAGTTAATTCGGATTGTACATGAGACTGTGAATGAGATAACAACAATCATGAAGAAGGATGCCAAGATGAAGGTGGAGCATGTCCTTCAGGAGTCTGAGGTGGTTGATGAAAAGCTTCAGAAAATACTTTTTGAGAGCTATGTTTCAAACATCTGCCATTATCTTGGTCACGTGAAAGCAGGCTACGTAGCAGCAAAACTGGATCAACGAGTTCATCCACATCCTTCATCAGTGCTAAATCCATTGAATCTAAAACCTGAGTGGCTGGTTTTTGAGCAATCACTGAAAACTTCAAAGGATTTCATTACAGGATTAACTCCTGTAAAAGAAGAGTGGGTCATAGAAGCAATTGAATCTGGTCGATTGAGGGCAAGTCTTGATGAAATGAGAAACAAGAGGCTTGTTGTTGTCCACACAGAATATATTGGATCAAATATCTTCAGGATGATTGTTGGCCCTCAGTTTACTAAACTCACAGCTTTGGCAGATAAAGCTTCAGAACTTGTTAAACCTGCACTTGCCATTATCGAAGCTTCTCGAGATAGGGGAGAAGTCAAGGTTTTGTCGTCTGAGCATTCTACAGATAAACTTGGACAACTTTTCAAACAAACTGTACAGCATGGTCAGTTGTCAATGATAGATGAGGATATGGAAGTTCCCTTGAGTCAAAAGAATGAAAATGCAGGCATCAGAGTTGTTGTGGGAAAAGGAGGTGAGGTTAAAGACATCCTTATGCCTGAAGAATTCAGAACAATCTTTATTGACAAGCCAAGTGAAACATCTTCAGAAGACACAGTCATTGCAAAGTTTTGCAGATTTGGTAAGATCAAGTCCCACAGAATTTTCAGAAATCCTCAAAGGAGATGGGGTTGTGTCACCTTTGAATCTGCAGCTGATGCTGCATTAGCAGTGCAGGCAACAAAAGAAAATGAGTCTGAAGTTGCAGTTCCTGATAGAAGAGGAAGAGGATACCAAAACTCTGACTTTAGGGTGAAGATCACCTGGTGCAGAAGAGAATCGAGAGGATTTGGCTTTGTAGATGTTGCCCCTGAAGATTTGCCAAGAATATTGAGATTTGGGATGATAAACATAAAAGGTCATTTGGTGAAAATAGACCTTAACAGGAAAACTGAAAAGAATCTATATTTAAGGAATTTTGGAAAATTTGGCAGGCAATGTCACCATCCAAAAGATAACAGTCATCAGAGAAAAGATTGATCAAAGCAAAGAAAACATGGAAGCCATTGGCAGACAACTGATGGAAAGCATTGAAGAATCAGTACCAAGAGAGCATTTTCAGTTGGACGTGAAACAGCCAAGAAATCCGGGCACGACAATGCATCTTGCTTTTGCAAATTTTACCAATGCTGATGAAGGAATTGCAACATGCCAGAGAATGTCGAGAAGGACCTACATCCAGAACAAAGTTATCACTATGGAACCTCAGATCCAGTCATCAATTTACATATATCCTGAAGTTTATGCTGCTGTTAGAGATGAACTGGATTCATGCTTCAAAGAGTGGAGAGACTATGGCTTTTCTGAAGTGCCAATCACCTTCAGAGTTTTGAAAAATGGAACTGTCATTTTAAACATTGAATCTTCGAACGCCATGGAAGTAGCTAAAATCACAGCAAGCTTACAAGAAATCCTTCAAGGTGATGTCTTAGAGTGTGAAACCAATCCTCATCTTCGTCATTTCTTTACCAGATCTGGACGAGATTTCCTGAAGGATGTGGAGAAGAAATGTAGTTCTTTCATCCAAGTTGATAACAGAAATCTAACAATCTCAATCCGAGGGAAACCGGATTCAATTACCATGGCACGCTCATTACTCGACGAGTTCCTAAGTTGCATTGTAAATGCTGAGTGGAAGGAGGTCAACTTGAGAGGGAGTAATATGCCAAATGGCATGATGAAGACCCTGATGAATAAATATGGTCTGGAACTTGAGAAGCTTCAACAGGAGACAGACCTGAAATCCTTGACTCTCGACTTCAAGCGACAGACGCTGAAGATGATTGGATTCACCGAGGACATTGACAAGACTGTTGCAGTTATTGATGAAGTTTGCGCATCTCTACAGGCAGGGCCCAAGAAAGCAACAGAGGAAGACGATCTCCCTGGTTGCTGTGTCTGCCTTTGTCCAATTGAAGAGAAGGATATCTATCGTCTTGAGTACTGTGGTCATGCATATTGCCGTGACTGTGTGGAGCATCAGGTGGAATGCCAGCTGAAATCCAAAGAGATCCCGATATGTTGTGGAGATCAAGACTGTGGTCAGCCATTTATGTGGAGGGAATTGACTTCCGTTGCCAGACAAGGATCCTTCACAGTCAACAGCATCACTGAGGCCTCAGTCAGTTCTTATGTCATTGCCAACTCAAAGATCATCAAATACTGTCTGACCCCTGACTGCCACATGGTGTACAAAGTGACTACAACAGGAGCTGTGTTCGGGTGCCCAGAGTGTACCATCAGGATCTGCACAAGCTGTCACACACAGTACCATGAGGGTCTTACATGTGCCATGTTCAGTGCCAAGAAAGTCGAAGATAACTTGGATTTGTATCTGGCTTCAAACACAAACACAAAGAAGTGTCCTAAATGCACAACAGTGATTGAGAAGACTTACGGTTGCAACAACATGTATTGCTCGGCGTGCAAGTGTAACTTTTGTTGGGTATGCCTTGAACACTTCACATCAGAAGATGATTGCTATAGGCACTTGAGATCAAAACATGGTGGCTTGACATGAGAAGATTTCAAATTGGGAAGATACTTAAGTATCTATATGCTAGATAATTGGATTGAAGTATGTATCTTTGAATACTTCTGACTAATGAAGCTGACTCATCTTTTATCATCATAATACTTTATACTGTTTCTGTTCATATAAATCATAGTAACGATATAACCAATCAAGAACTGAAGAATGCTACCAATGGCAGAAGTCTAACAGGCATGGTGAACTTACCTGGAGATGGTAACTTCAACCTGTCATGTTGGTCGATCTTTTGTTTATGTTAAGTTCTCTTTTCAGACTGCTACTTTTACTTGGTTATCAAATTCTAATCAATAACACTGCTGCTGAAATTGTCTCCCTTTGCAAAACACCTGAAAATCAGAATTCTCAATTCCGAATTGTCATTCCCAACATGGACTGGACTACCAATACACTTACCAAACTTGCTTGTTTTAATTGAATATTTTCATGTAGCTTGTGAAATGTTCAGTTCATGATCTTGAACTATGCTTTGTGTCTGTTAAGGACTGAACAACAAATGGTGGTTGTTTGAAGGTGTCATATCTTAAGTATATATTCATTATTAAACGAAATACTTTTAACTTCAAATATTTTTTATTGAGTACATACTGCTTCATTTGTGATTTGGATTAAAATAAAGTATTGCATGTTTACTTTTTGATGAATAAGAATTTGTTAAGATGCTAAAAATATGTTGATGGACATGTTTTTTTTAATTAACATTGTAGATTTGTAATTTCCCTTTGATTTTGTGAGTGAGATCTTTTTTGACACATTTCCCAAAGACATTCATTTTACTGTGAATTATTATTATTCCCCGTCAGGATGAGGAAGGCGGACAATGTCTGACCCCCGTCCACCTGCCCATGTGTTCAACTGTCTCAGAAAAAGGGGACAGCTTTTCTCAGAAACCATTTACGATTTTGGTATGTGGCTTGAGGGCATCACTACATTAATGAAGTTCAAACTTTAAAAATTTAAAAAAAATAGATTTTGCAAAAAAACGTGCTACAGCCCCTTTAAAGATGGATTAGATGAGCGGAACTCCTCTTCAATTTATTCCTTTGCCGCCTGTCAATATTCAGTTCATAGGCTATTCATCAATTCTCATTTCACATCGGTTACATCAAACATGTCCATAATGTAGATATTAATGTTAAGTCAACATATATTTCACATTCCTATTGAATAAGATTAACTGCAAAGTTACTTTCTTTTCTCAATTTCTGCATTTTTCAAACCATATGTTTTGACTCTCGCATGAAAAAGCTATGATGGCTCTCTCACTTATAAGGGATTACTTTTATTCAGTGAAGCACTCATAAAATATCAGAGCTCAAACCTTATTACAACAGTTGTTTTTAGACTGTGGCCCATATTTGGGGTCATAGGTTCACCAAATCTACAATTAAGAATCCCCATTGGCCAAAGAGTGTGTACATAACAATTTAGCTTTCTAGAGGACTGGAGAAAATGATCAAAATAGCTGTACGATTTTGGTATGTGGCTTGAGGGCATCACTACATTAATGAAGTTCGAACATGAGAAGCAGCCAATTAGTTTTAAAGTTATGGCCCTTGTACATATGTTTGGACTCTGTTCATTGTATCTGCAAAGGGGACAGCTTTTCCCAGAAACTGTTTAAGACAGGAGAACCAAATTTAGTATGAGACTTATTATACATAAATACTGTGATGGAGCATGCTTCTGTATTTTCCAAAGTGAGTCCAGATAAGTTCCAACTGTGCACTAGATTGAGGACGTTCAGGAGAAAGTGGCCAGGTTTATTGAGAAGCCATATAGCGGAGGAAGCTGATGACCATGTCTTATTGTTTAGCAGTTTTACTTTTGAATTTTGCATGTGATATATATATCTTGATTGAAAACCTTGATATTATTGGTTGTTATTTGTAGGTTTATATCTACAAACATGTGCCATTGATTTGCTATTGTTATTTCATTATTTGATATCTTATTCTTTACTGAAAAGATATGGGTAAAACTGTATACCAGAAAGTAAGAATTACTTTCTGATTTATATTTAACCCAACACTTTTCAGTAAAGTAATATAGTTTATAATACCAGGAAATTTGTTTCTATGAGAAATGAATTGTTGGAAGTTTTATAGAAAGTCAGTGTTTAGTGCTTCAAAGGAAATCATCCAGCTCCGTAGCGTATTTAATCCGTGAGACTCGTAATCCTTGCCAGCTGGTTACGCGTCGCTATGTATAGCATTCATATTGTAAACCAATTAAATGTTATTTGAAAGTTAATGGTCTCTCACTGTGTTCTAATCTGGAATCTACTATTATTACTATATTTAAAGGGGCAGTAGCTTGTTTTTTTCAATTATAGTAAAACACCATTCTCTCTTCGGAATATCAACTTAAAAAATGAAAGTGCATGGTTTGGTAAAGTCATGGAAGTTTTTGTAATTCTAAATGATAAAATGTGTTCACATTAAAATTGCCACCATGCAATTTTTGCTTTATACGCAACATCGTTATTACCACTACGGATAATTAGTTTGTGGAATAAGATGTGTTACCCTCTTAAGTAAATATAAATCACTTAAACTATCATTATTTATAAATGGGAAATTTTAAAAAATAGATTTTGCAAAAAACGTGCTACAGCCCCTTTAAAGATGGATTAGATGAGCGGAACTCCTTTTCAATTTATTCCTTTGCCGCCTGTCACAATATTCAGTTCATAGACTATTCATCAGTTCTCATTTCACATCGGTTACATCAAACATGTCCATAATGTAGATATTAATGTTAAGTCAACATATATTTCACATTCCTATTGAATAAGATTAACTGCAAAGTTACTTTCTTTTCTCAATTTCTGCATTTCTCAAACCATATGTTTTGACTCTCACATGAAAAAGCTGAGATGGCTCTCTCACTTATAAGGGTTTACTTTTATTCAGTGAAGCACTCATAAAATCTCAGAGTTCAAACCTTATTACAACAGTTGTTGGCCCATATTTGGCTTTCTAGAGGACTGGAGAAAATGATCAAAATAGCTTTTTAGATCATGACCCCTGTGACCCATATTTGGTGTCACAGGGTCACCAAATCTACAATTTAGAATCCCCGTCAGCCAAGGAGTATGTACATAACATAAAATCTCAGCTCTTTATTGATGGACATAAGCCTGATGAGCTAAACATGAATTTACATGCCTGTTTAGGATGGTGAGAACTTGTGCGAACAGAACTCAAAGCGCCCCAGTACAACATGTGAACACGGGCCCAATGTGGATAATAGCAGGAATGGAAACACGACGGTCCACATACAATATACTTTGAGCAAAATTATTCAAAATTCATATTTGTGGTCTGGAATAGCCATTATTGCGTACCGTAAATCCTTTAGATCCATTAGATCCATTAGATGCTTGCCTTAAATAGAAGCCTGCCTCGAATATAGATGTCCTTGCACGGTGCTTAACGCCCCCCCCCCCCCCCCCCCCCCCCCCCCCCCCCCCCAATTAAATGCCGGATAAATCGAATGTTCTATAATCGTCACTTCCTACTGTAGTCGCCTAGCTGTCTCTACTGCCTCGAATAGACGCCTATGGTGCATACTGAACCTGAAACTGAACCTCGGCGTCTAATAAGGATTTACTGTATATACTAGCATGTGCATGCATGTCATTTGTTCGCGTCTCTGATCGTCAATAAGAGACTCTTGAAGTCCGTGTCATAGGACTGATGGCTGGATGATTTTGAAGTAGAAATATATATGGTATCTTTAGGTGTAATTTTAAACATATAACTGGTATTGTGTTTCTGTACATAATTGGTAACAAATATGTATTGTTTTGATGTTTATGTTTGTTTTATTGAATAAAAACGGTGAATTGTGTTTGTCGTTCTTTCTTTTGGATGGAAATGGTTCCAGTAAGCGATATCTTACTCTGTGTCTGTAATACTGATAATAATATGGATCATATTGTCAAGTCAACGATTTCTAAATCCTCTTTGGTAATGTTCTTAGTAACAGTAGCCTATTTTTACTAGACCCCTTCTAAGATTCAAAATTGGATTTGCGTTTAAATCTCGACCACCATGTTCCTCCGCTGTACGAAGTATTTCACTGGAGAAAGAAGCAACTTCAACACTTTAAGTGCTACACGTGAAAAGGGAACGGGGACTCTCACTGAGTTCTCAATCTACCTGGACAATGTATTAAACTAACTCGTAAATTTCGTAAATTAGTAAACTATTGGAAACTTGTGTCACCTAACTACGATCGCAGAACTTGTTCAACTGTCCTAATGTTTTATAACTTTTTAACTGTTTTAATGGTTGTTATTTGTAGTTTTTATATCTACAATCATGTTAATGACATCGGTTTGTTATTTTTATTTCATTATCTGATGTTTCATTCTTTACTGAAAAGTTATGGGTAAAGCTGTATACCTGAAAGTAACAATTACTTTCTGATGTATAGCTTTTAACCCAAATCTTTTCAGTAAAGTAATATAATAATGGTGCTTACACATAATATAACACGGTAATATCATTTAAGCATGTATGTGTATGACATGCAATGTAACTCCCATGGACTTTTCACGTCAAGAAATGTCAATGCACGTAAAAGTCGCCAAGTGAAGTGACTGGTTTCAGTGGACGTTTTCGGATCTTTGATCGAACGCAAACCCAAAACTCACATTTTTTATTGCATGTTATTCAATTACACGAATATATGTCAGGCCTATTTCAAGGTGATCGTTTACGTGCCGCTGGTATTTTAGAGACTGGGGTGTCACGGGGTGTCACAGAAGATTATAGGTAAAAAAGTCCGCGGAAAAAATGTCCTTGGAAAAAAGTACTGGTAAAAAAGTCCTTGGAAAAAAGTCCTATTATATACAAATATGTATTAAAGGCGCTGTAGCACGTTTTTTCGCTGAAATAAGTCGATGAAATGTATTTGAAAAATAATGTCAACAATAGTAAAACACCCTTCTCTCTTCGGAAAATCAAGTTGCAAATGAGTGTACATGGTTCCGTAAAGCCATGGGAATTTTTTTTGTCATTCGAATATAATAAAATGTGTTCACAATAAAATGGCCGCCATGCAATTTTGGCTTTATACGCAACACCGTTATTACCACTACGGATAATTGGTTTGTGTAATAAGATGTTTTACCCTCTAAAGTAAATATAAATGACATAAACAATCATTATAAATGAGAAATTTGAAAAAATAAAATTTGCAAAAAACGTGCTACAGCGCCTTTAAAACCGAATAAATATATATTTTCATCCAAATTTAAGTATGACTCATGTTAGATTGAGTTGCCAAGTACTTTTTGACAATTTAAATGTGATTTTAGAAATATGCCCCAGGATGTAGCTTGCAGTGTTTACCCATTGACATGTGATCTCAGCAGATGGGGTATACCTCATGATTTACAGTGTTTGCCAATGTGTTTTTAGCGGAAAGGGTATATCCTTGCTTTTAGGTATTTACCAAATGGAATATGATTTTAGCAGAGTGGGTATATCCCAGGAATTAAATAATGAAGTACAGTACTTAACATTTCATCATGGAATTCCAACCAACAAAAGTGGTTTGAAGCTTGTGTTAGATTGCCATATGTACACTAAACATGCAACCCGCAAATCAAAGATTGTTTTGAACATTTTTTGAATACTATAAAAACCTAAATGAAAATGACAATAATGAACATGATGAAACGTTGATAGAAAGTACGTCACAAGACCTGAATTATGACTGTAGTATTCTAAATAAGGACATAAGCTCTGAAGAAATCTTAACAACCGCTAAAACACTCAAACGGAACAAAGCAACTGGTTTAGACAACATTGAAAACGATTATTTAGTTGACACCATTGACATCTTTGCCCCTTACCTAGTTCAATTTTTTAACCTTGTTCTATCAACAGGCAAACTACCAGATTCTTGGCTGATTGGAGTTATAAAGCCGATATACAAAAATAAAGGTGACCAACTTGACCCAAGTTCATACAGACCTATAACTGTTTTAAGCTGTGTTGGTAAATTTTTCACGTCTATTCTTAACGCACGTCTAACAAATTTCCTTGAAATCAATAATATCATCACCCCCGCTCAAGCAGGCTTCAGAAAACACTATACAACGTCTGATAACATCTATATTTTGCAAACAATTAATAGTCTAATGACATCACAAAAGCAAAAGCTGTATTGTGCCTTCATCGACTTTACAAAAGCATTTGATACCGTTTGGCGAGTCGGTTTATGGTCGAAAATGCAAACGTCAGGTATACACGGTAGATTTCTCGATCTCGTGAAAAATATGTATCGTGACATTAAGTCAATAGTAAGTACACAAAACGGTAAATCCGATTACTTCCCTTGTCAAAAGGGAGTTCGACAAGGAGAGAACTTATCTCCACTTTTATTCTCAATTTTCCTTAACGATCTGGAGAGCGGTTTGTACAAAAATGGTTGTGATGGAGTAAATTTTGAACTCTCAAATGAGAATGACTTACATATCTACCTGCAAATCTTATTATTACTTTATGCTGACGATACTGTTTTATTTGGTATTACACCTTATGCTCTGCAAAAATCTCTTGATTCTTTCTATGAATATTGCACTACTTGGCAGCTTAACGTTAATGTATCCAAAACAAAGATCTTAGTCTTTGGTTCAGGCCCCGCAGTTAAATCCAAACTTAAATTTAAATTTGGTGAAAAGAATCTCAGTTTAGTTGATAGTTACGTATATCTAGGTATCAAGCTGCATAGAAATAAAAGGATGGTATTAGCCATCAAAACTATAGCTGAAAACGCCACAAAGGCTATGTCTAGCTTGCTGAAAAAAGCAAGAAATTTAAATTTGCCTTTAGATTGTTTATTATCCGCATTTGATGTAATGATAACGCCTATTCTAACTTATGGATCGGAAGTATGGGGATTTGAGAAACTTCAATTAATAGAAAGTATTCATTTAAAATTTTTGAAACTCGCATCTGGACTAAGAAAATCTACCCCACATTTCATGGTTTACGGCGAATTTGGGAGAATACCAATTTATGTTAAAATATACCAGCGTATGTTATCCTTTTGGCACAAACTTACATGTACTGATACATTTAAACTATCCAACTTGTTATATCATTATAGTTTGAATAAATATAATGAAAACTTTAATTCGGACCCATGGATCCACTTTGTCAAAAGTTTATTAGATAGAATTGGATTATCACATGTATTTGTAAATCCCTCGGTATGTTCCACGTCCTTTCTAGTTTTGAAAGCTGGACAAATTCTCAGAGATCAATTCACTCAAAATTGGAGAGAAAATATCAGTTCAAGCCCAAAGGGAATGTATTACCAACACTATAAACAAACATTAGTTTTCGAAAAATATTTACTTTCTCCAAAACATATTTATGTTCCAATTTTGAAATTTAGAACCTTAAATCTCAACTTACCAAATGAAACTGGAAGATGGCAGAACATACCGAGGGATGAAAGACATTGTAAACTTTGTAACCTAAGTGTAATCGGTGACGAATTACACTATATTTTAAACTGTCCAATGCTAAATTTAAATCGCATACGATATCTACCCACAAACAAATGTTTGAATAACAACATATCTAGATTAGTATACGTCCTGTCGCCAACAACCATCGTACATAAGAAATATTTGTCAATTTTTATCAATCAGCTTCAAAATATGCTTACAAATATTTAGTAAATATCTGTATTTTGTCTGTTGTATATTCACATATTCTTGTATTATTCAATGAACTATTAATTGTTATCATTGTCTATCTACAGACGCATGCCTGTAAATTGTAAATTGTATTTGTGTATATGCTCTTGTACCACCGAAGGTGGTTTATGAGTAATAAAACAGTTGAACAGTTGACAATATAAATGTGATTTTAGAAATATGCCCCAGGATGTAGCTTGCAGTGTTTACCCATTGACATGTGATCTCAGCAGATGGGGTATACCTCATGATTTACAGTGTTTGCCAATGTGTTTTTAGCGGAAAGGGTATATCCTTGCTTTTAGGTATTTACCAAATGGAATATGATTTTAGCAGAGTGGGTATATCCCAGGAATTAAATAATGAAGTACAGTACTTAACATTTCATCATGGAATTCCAACCAACAAAAGTGGTTTGAAGCTTGTGTTAGATTGCCATATGTACACTAAACATGCAACCCGCAAATCAAAGATTGTTTTGAAGTGTTTGTTCCAGAGTTTCTTATTGGTATTGCTAAAAACATCAGGCTAAATAAAGTATGTTAGTGAGTGTGTCCAGTTGTGCCAAGTCAAATGTTGTACATTGTAGTCTAATTTCTTGTCCAGTGAATAATATATTTCCAATATGTGGAATAAGAAACCTGTATATCATTTGTAAATGATATATTCTTCTGAATAATACCCGTCCGTATTGAAGTGAATAAATGTGATATTTGCAGTTGGATAAATGATTTAAAAAACAGAGATTAAGATCCTATTACTTAGTCAAATACATTGTTCCTAGGTAAATTTAGGACTTTTTTACCGATACTTTTTCCCCCCGAACACCTCACAGAATGCCGGAGCTCGGCGTTTTGGTATTCACAGAAATGCGATGTCGTCTCTGTGAAACCAGTACCAAGAAACTGGCAGCACCAGACATCGCCAACGTCTAGTTTTCATCATGACAGTAGTGACCAGCGTTCACGTGCTTACAGACATTCTGGCGAACGTTATGCTGATGCGGTGGAGGCGTTTTGGTTTGGGGAGGTATCTCCGCTAATCACAGTACAGGTCTGATCGACGTTGATATATATATATATACACACACACACACACACACACACTTTTATTCCTCCAGAGAAGAGTGCAAGGAAATGCGAGAGAAGTTAAATTATGATTAAGTTAAGAGGAGAGGAGAGCCCAGGGCAGAACATCAGAACTCTCCCATGACCGGTCAAATCTCAACCCTATATTGAGCATGTTTGGGGCGAGACGGAGAAAAGAGAAGAGAAGACGTCAACGTCAGCCTGTGACCTGAGATGATCTAAGGCAAACCTTGGTTGACATTTGGAATGACTGGCAAACTAAAAACTAGAGCCATGGGCTCTGTAGTTCATAAGGGTTTACATTGTTTGATGTTGAAGACTGAAATAGATTGTTCTCAATATAATTTAGTTCTACACTCAGACTCTGAAAAAGTATTTTTTCTGATATATCATAATTTTATATCATCATTTTATTAAATAATGAAAAGACGACTGTGAGAAATGAGATTTTCAGAAAAAGAAGCTCCTTTTACAATATTGTTTTCAATATCTTTTTTTTCAGAGTCTAAGTATTAGACTAAACATAATTCACAATCCCCAGTCCTGAAAAAAATTAGTCTTCAAAATTTTCAGTGCAGTGCGGATCTCATTGACGACACCCGAATATATGATGTAAGAAACAGAACGTTGTGTTTCTATGCAAATGATATAAATAGCTCTAACTCATAAAACAACGAAGCTACATAACAAAGTGATAGAGAGTGTAAACATGTCCACAAGTACATAAAGATAGGCCACGATATGGATGTTAAATCATAATTATGACATGCCATAAGGTGAGAAAATATGGAAAGATTTAATCAGTTTTACATATGAAAATCGGCATAACTTGCAAACAATGAAAAAAAAACAATGACATATTATACAATGAAAAGCCGATTTTGCTTGATTAAAATGTACATAATGTTGTTATGACATAACAAATACATTTGAGAAGAGACGGGGAAAGGGAGCCAAGATGTAATAATTACCGACTGAGACGGAGTTGTTCGAGTTAGATGCAACTTCGCCCCCGTGAAACATGCACGCCGAGGCTGTCGGGCCGAGGTGTTCATGTTTCACGTGCGCGAGGGTTCATCTAACTTGAACCCGAGGTATAATATCGCCAGTTTACACAACATACAATACACACTTTAATTTCAAGGCAAATCAAAGAACACTATCCATTTGATAATGAAAAAGTCTACCTCATCTCATCTCGTTTGGTTTCCAGTCTGATTAAAGTTAGACAATTTTCCGAGGAATAAAATTTGCAAAATATTACATTTATCGGGATACGAACTCGTATCATTCGGAGGTTACCTAGAAAAACTGAGGAATCTATAGAACCAGTTCGTATCCCGATACCCGATATGTACTATTTTTCAGATTAAATTCCTCGGAAAAGGGTCGATTGTAATTAGACTGTGCGAGATCAATTTACCAAATCATATGACTTTATCGATTTGATCGATTCTCATTTCGTTGGAAATATTTATGATTTGCTTTAAGAAATTTAGTTCGTGTACTTGACCTTTGACCTGTTTTGCATAGATATATTTAAATGTTTGGATACCAATTGCAACTTTTATCAGATTGCTTTATTGCATCGATAACACCCTCCAATTTATGAAAAAACTATAAATAGGCCTATAATGTTTACTTTTTTATTTTAGAAGTTTCTCAGTTTCATGTGAACGAAACATTCCAACTGTATATAGGCCTTATTGCAAATTGACATTTGAAAAATTCCAGTGAAAATATTAATGCTGTTAGAAGATCAGCAACAAGCGTTATAGGACGCAGCGCAACAGACTCCGGGAACCAGAATAGGTATGAACTCTTCAGGGCAGAGAGTCGCAAAAGTCCTTATTCAGTTCAGCAAGGCTTTTTAATAACAACCCCATGCTTTATTCATGACAAACGGGTTGACTCGGATCAGTCAACTGGTCAAAACTAAAACAGAGAAGGGATGATGTGCGACGTAAATGAAATGTGTCATGGACAGCGAAACAGGCAACAGCGAACCCGATTATATAACCACGATAGCAGACAGCAGTACGTACACGGCACAGTGCTGTCGGGTAAAGCTACGCACCTAAGCGATAACGGGCCATTTATAGCAGTAACATATTTCTCATGTCAAAAATCCATCTCAAAATGAAAGTGTAGGCTTTTAGTATTAATATTAATGTAGAAGTTTGAAGTAGAAATTCTTAATGCCTTGATGCTGGAAGTAAGATACCACTATCAAATGACCCCCCCCCCCCCCCCCCAGTAATGTGTCACTATTTTGGTCAGTAAACATCATTCTAAAAACTGTCACCTGCTACAAACAATGTAATATCTTCTAAAATTTTAAAAGAAACAATAAATGAAGTCAATTCACTCACTACATTTACTTGTTGTATATTGGCAGTACGTATCTTTCCCCTTCATATATGTCTTTACCTGACACTTCTGTACCAGTAACAGCAGCTTGTTTTTTGCTGATAAAAACTGATCCTAGTTTCAAAACTGCTCTATCTCACACAGTGAGCCTCTCAACCTACTATGTCATCTACATTACAATAACTCACTCACAGCTACAGAACCAATCGCTCTATTTTTTGGGAGCTTCAAACTTGGATAATACAGTCCTTATGAGCTACCGAGCCCATATTTCCTATTTCCATTGGTATTGTGTGTATTGTATCAAAGTTTTGAAAAAAAGGATATGTTTTTATCAGCAAAAAACAAGCTGCTGTTACTGGTACAGCAGTGTCGGGTAAAGACATATATGGAGGGGAAAATCTGAAAATCTGGGAGAGGGAGAGGGAGAAGAGAAATCTGAAAATTTATGCGTCTGTGATTTTCTGTGAGAAGGAGTCATCTAAAGGATGCAGCATTTAAGGAGAAAAATGTCAAAAATAAGACTTGATGAGCTCAAGATTCAATGAACATCTTCTATACATCATTTTATTGATTTTTTTCAGGTTTGAATAATTGTGGACATATGTAACCAAGATGGCTACACTGCGAGAACAACCCTGTCTGAGAACATCCATAGAGCAACCATCACCGTCAAGAACATCCAATGGGAAACCTCCATCATCGTCAAGAACATCCAATGGGAAATCACTACCATCGTCAAGAACATCCAATGGGAAATCTCTACCATCGTCAAGAACATCCAATGGGAAACCTCCACCATTGTCAAGAACATCCAATCGGAAACCTCGACCACAGTCATCAGCCACTGAGCAATCTGCGAATCAAATGGGAGATAAATCTTTGGAAGTGGTAAAACCTGCACTTACCTTTATCAAAGCTCGTCAAGATGGAGGAATTTTCAAGGACTTGTCTTCTGAGTGTACAACAGTTAAGTCAGGACAACTGTTCAAGCCAAATGTATTACCAGCTCAGTTGTCAATGATAGATGAGGATATGGAAGTTCCATTGAGTCAAAAGAATGAACATTCAGGCATCAAAGTTGTCATGGGAAGAGGAGGGGAGGTTAAAAACATCCTTATGCCTGAGGAATTCAGAACAGTCTTCATTGATAAGCCAAGTGAAACATCCTCAGGAGACACAGTCATTGCAAAGTTTAGCAGATTTGGTAAGATCAGGGATCACAGAATTTTCAGAAATCCTCAGAAGAGATGGGGTTGTGTCACCTTTGAATCTGCAGCTGATGCTGCATTAGCAGTGCAAGCAACAAAAGAAGATGAGTCTGAAGTTGCATTACCTGAAAGAAGAGGAAGAGGATACCAAACCTCTGACTTTAGAGCTAAGATCACCTGGTGCAGAAGGGAATCCAAAGGACATGGTTATGTAGATGTTGCCCCTGAAGATTTGTCGAGAATATTGAAATTTCGGGTGATCAACATACAAGGTCACTTGGTAAAAATAGACCTTGACAGGAAAAGTGGGAAGAGTCTATTTTTGAGGAATTTTGGAAAAGAGGTGAATGAAGATGACATAAAATCTGCATTTTTGAAGTTGGCCGGCCAGGTTGGCATCGAAAAGGTAACAGTTGTCAGAGAAAAGATAGATCAGAACATGGAAGATATGGAAGCCATACGCAGGAAACTGATGGAAATCATTGAAGAATCAGTACAAAGCAAGCGTTTTCGGTTGGACCTGAGAGACCCAAACCATCAAGCCACTGCAATCCATCTTGCTTATGTAAATTTTAAAAAAGCTGATGAAGGAATTGCAGCATGCCAGAGAATGTCTGGAAGGACCTATATACAAGACAAAGTTGTAACTATGGAACCCGAGATCAAGTCATCACTTTTCATCAATCCTGAAGTTTATGCTGCTGTTAGAGATGAACTGGATTCATACTTGAAAGAGTACAAAGACTTTTCTGAAGGGGAAATCACAATGAAAAGTTTGACAAATGGAAACGTCATATTAAAAATTGAATCTTCCAACACCACAGAACTAGCTAAGGTCAGAGCAAGCTTACAAGAAATCCTTCAAGGTGATGTCTTAGAGAGTAAAACCAATCCTCACGTACATTGTTTCTTTACCAGATCTGGACGCGATTTCCTGAAGGATGTAGAGAAGAAATGTGGTACTTTCATCCAAGTTGATAACAGAAATCTAACAATCTCCATCCGAGGGAAACAGGCATCAATAACCATGGCACGGTCATCACTCAATGAGTTCCTAAGTTCCATTGTAAATGCTGAGTGGAAGGAGGTCAACTTGAGAGGGAGTGCTATGCCAAATGGCATGATGAAGACCCTGATGAATAAATATGGTCTGGAACTTGAGAAGCTCCAACAGGAGACAGGCCTGAAATCCTTGACTCTCAACTTCAAGCAACAGATGGTGAAGATGATTGGTTCCACCGAGGACATTGACAAGACTGTTGCAGTTATTGATGAAGTTTGTGCATCTCTTCAGGAAGGGCCCAAGAAAGCAACAGAGGAAGAAGATTTCCCTGGTTGCTGTGTCTGCTTTTGTCCAACAGAAGAGAAGGATCTCTATCGTCTTGAGTACTGTGGTCATGCATATTGCCGCGACTGTGTGAAGCATCAGGTGGAATGCCAGCTGAAAGACAAGGAGATTCCAATATGTTGTGGGCAAAAAGACTGTGGTCAGCCATTTATGTGGAGAGATTTGACTTCCTTGGCCAGACAAGGATCCTTCACATTCAGCAGCATCACTGAGGCCTCAGTCAGTTCTTATGTCATTGCCAACTCAAAGATCATCAAATACTGCCTGACCCCTGACTGCAACATGGTGTACAAGGTGACTACAACAGGAGCTGTGTTCCGATGTCCAGAGTGTACCATCAGGATCTGCACAAGCTGTCATGAGCAGTGTCATGAGGGTCTCACGTGCGCCATGCTCAGAAGTGCCAAAGAAAGTAACTTAGAGTTTTATCTGGCTTCAAACACAGACACTAAGAAATGTCCCAACTGCCCAACAGTTATCGAGAAAATTGATGGTTGCAACAACATGCTTTGCGAAGTGTGCAATTGCAACTTTTGTTGGATTTGCCTTAAACGCTTCAGATCAAGCAAAGCTTGCAATGCCCATTTGACTGCAAAACATGGCGGCTGCTTTTGAGACTTCACTCATTAGCCTGTTAGAAAGGAGAACTTACTTTGGTGATGGTGACATTCATGCTGATGTGGTTGACTTGTAATGTTAATATGAATGAAACTGGTGCTGTTACTTGCTCATCACACAGTCAAAAACACTTGCTGGTGCTGAAATTGTCTCCTCTTCCAAAATTTAAATGTAGATAACTGTTAAGAAAATGTGTTGTGCATGTCTGTAACTTGCATTAATTTTGATAGAGCCATAGTTTTATGATTTTAAAGTGCCATTAAGTATTTATTGAAAATATAGAAATTTTTTTTTCATATATGTCATTGATTCCCCCGACATCTAAAGCAGAGAAATAGTACCTTTTTGGAGGTGTTAACAAGTCTATTGCAATGCCTGTGACACTAAATACTTTCTTTGAAACAAAAACTAAATTGACATTTAAATATTTCTGAAAGATCATATCGTCAATGAAATATTTTTCAAGTGATAGATATCATTTATGTTGACAATATAAATTTTGTACACGGAACACTGAAACACTTATTGGCACTTTGAAAATATTATTGAAGACCAACAAATATTTATGTGATTTTATGCTCTCGTATAACCATCCTCGGTTACCCAGGGTTTTATATATGCTCCTTTAATCTCCACTATATCACCCATGGGAAATTCCATCAGAGAAATCTGTACTAAAATTACCCGCCCTTGGCCGGCATGAGCCAATCAAACCGCTATGCAGCTTGGACCTGGGAGCCAATGACAATTCATATCACTTCGTTGCAAAGCACGCAAGGTCATTTTGTTAGCCATCCGTCACCGGTTATCTCCCTTGACCATTTCTGTGTTATCGTATTGAGTATTTTCTTTGGTTACTGACTTCGTCACGCCGGCCAAGGCCAGGTAATTTGGGTACAGATTTCTCTGATGAAATTTCCCATGGGTGATATAGTGGAGAGTAACGGAGCATATATAAAACCCTGGGTAACCAAGGATGTCATATAACTAGCTGCAAAATATTCCACCGCCCAAATCTTTCATCTCTCTGTCACTCTATATTTGGGTGCATGGGCGGATCAAATTTTCTTTTTCCGAAACGGGGTTACCAGAACGATAAGATAAGATATGACTTTATTATCCCAGAGGAAATTCGTTGTACACCGAAACGGTCTCATATATATATATATATAGACACACAATGTTCAACTAAATTACATTACATGAACAATATGACATGAACTCCTGTATACTTTATGTGCACCCTCTGTTCTGGAAAAGGGAGGGATTGCACCAATCTTTTGACTAGTTTCCAAGGAAACCCACATGAAACCTCACTCTTTTGATTATGAAAGAATTACAAAATTAGACTATTCGATATTTAGTTACGTACCAGTCCTTGTTATGTAATGGTACCCAGGTCCTACTCAGTACTTACTTGTCGGGTATCCCAGCCCTACAGAATAGCACAATTAAAGAGGTATCTTCGATAAATAAAAACTAATGTATGATGCCTGTGATAGTAGCAGAGATGTTGATGACCCACACCTTTGATTGGTTGAAAACTGACTTCCTGTTGTGTCATTGGTCGGTCAGCTGTCAAAGGTCAGCTGAATATGATGATTGGTAGCTCTAAATGTAATGACTTGGGGGATGTATTTATATAACTTTACATCTGTTTTAACTGGATTGACCAAATACTGAAAATGGTGATCATTTTGATATAGTATAATATACTACCGGTATTATAATTTTTGTTATGGATTAAAACTATAAGGATGCAAATCCTAAATGTTTTGATGGTGTAGAAATTTATACAAAGTTGGCATATGGCATAATGAAGAATGACAGGTGATTCAACTAAGTTTGACAGTGATATTTTGCACTAGAATTGTACATATTTGAGATACATTTACTTAGGACAAACTTAAAATTTCATTATGAAACCATGAATACAAGACGTTATTGTTTTATAAATGTATACCAGTATGTGATATGTATTTTATACTGACAACTTTAAGATATGCTTCAAAGCACAAATGTTATTGGATGTTATTCGTAGATACGAGGGGCGTTCAATAAGTGTTGCAACTTCAATATAAAACCAACTCGCGTAGTCAATTTTTTACTTTTATTTTACAATATAGTTACCCTTCACCTTAATACACTTATTCCATTTCTCTTTAAGACTTTTGATGCCGCTTTTGTAGAAGTCTTCCGTTTGCCCCCCTAACCACGCCTCTGTGGCAGCTTTGACGTCTTCGTCATCCCGGAAGTGCCTTCCACGTAGGGCGGATTTCAGGTTTCTGAACAGGAAGTAGTCACTGGGGGCTAAGTCTGGGCTGTAGGGTGGGTGGTTAAGCTGTTCGAATCCACAATCACGTATGTGCAACTCTTGACTTGTGGACTGGAGCGTTGTCATGCAAAATCAGAACACCAATTGTCAACATTCCACGGCGTTTCTGTCGAATTGTCTTTCGCAATTCTTTCATTAGGTTGGCATAATATTGACCATTCATTGTAGTTTTGGTTGGCAAGTAATCAATTAATAATATGCCTTTTGCATCCCAAAAGATTGTCGCCATAACCTTGCCAGCTGATGGTTGAGTGCGAAACTTCAGGGGAGGCGGTGAACTCGGGTGCTTCCATTGCTTGGATTCCAGTTTAGTTTCCGGGTCCCAGTGGTGGATCCAGGTTTCGTCACCTGTCACCAGACGAGACAAAAACCTGGCTTCATCCGCATTAAACCGATCCAGGAGCTCCATGCAACTTTCGGTTCTTTTCTGGCGATCTTGTGCTGTGAGGTTTCTGGGTACCCATCTTGCAGATACCTTGGACATACCAAGATGGTCATGAATTATTTTTTCAACACTTCCAACTGATATCTGAAATTTCAAAGACAGTTCAGAAACTTTAACACGGCGGTCAGCTAAAATTCGTCATTCGATAGCGGCAATAACTTCCGGTCGGGTGACTTCAGATGGCCTGCCTGACCGTGGGTTATCGTCTAAGGACTCCCTGCCCCGCTTGAACTGAAGAGACCAGCGACAAACTGTTGAAAAGTTAGGAGCATTCTTACCCATCACATTACACATACGATTATGTATTTCTGTAGCTTTGCATCCCTCTTTAGTAAGGAACTTGATCACAGCGCGTTGTTCATGTTTGAGAGAATCCATGATTATGGAGACCCCTAGGTCAGCGCAGCTATTATATCTAAATAATTGTTATGTCTAGAAATTGTTTTGACATGTGTCAATGTTATGTTTTGACTATAGTAACACCAGCTATAAGCTGACACTGTTTATGTAAACACCAATGCCCCGCTTGCAACACTTATTGAACGCCCCTCGTAATACGCCTTTGTATATTTTTATTGCAAATTGTTACTTAATGGTACCAACAGTTTCAATTAAGAATTGTGTACTTTATTGTCAGATTTTTAAAAGCATGACAGATAGAAAGTATAGCTTTGAGAACAATGTTTTTGTTTGATTGATAACATTAACAAAAGAAAGAAATAATAAAAGAGTGAAATATTTATGTCATAACTATTTTAGATTATACAACTTCCAGCGCCAGGTATAAGCAACAATGTCCAATTTCTGCACAGCTTTTGACCAAGAGGTCTGAGGTTTGAATCCCACCAGTGGCTTAGCAACTTCATCTGCTATGGAGAATTTTTTTACATGCAGTAAGGTTTGGGCACAATGCTACACTGAATCTCAGCGCAGTACCATCCATATTCTCTTCCCACAGAGCTCACTCCCTTCAGATTTCCGATCCTAACCTCTGTTCTAGATGGCCTGAATTTCTAGGCTCCAGCAATATTCCCCAGCAGGGGAAAAGGGAACCTCATACTGTATCCCTGCTTCTTAACCAATGAAAACTCATCTTTCTTTAAAGATCTAGGCTTTTGACTCTTAAGGGTCTTTCTAATTAGCATATGTCATTCGAATATGACTGATGTAAATTACACTTATGAACTATTTTGGGTATATGTCTTCTTTAGGCATCGTTCTACAGTTTTAAGGTTATAAACGGGGGCCAAAGAGTTCCCACTTCAGGGAGCAAGTGGAGGTCAGATAGTGTTTTACCTCAAACTTAAAGGTGATACGGGCCAAGCGGGTAAGTCTTTCTGTTTAAATTAGCCCATATACTTGGCAGTCAGTCTGTAAAACTCATGTATCCCTACGCATGGTGCAGAAGGTGGAGTGATCAATTTAAGAGAGGCTGTTTGTTCACTTCCGGGTCCAAGATAGCACTGTTTTCCATGTGTGAATTTCATGAGGTATTATTTCGATCGGCTGTAGCTCGTTTAAAACATGGTGAAGGTGTAGTATTTCAGTTATCTTTTGGTCAGGAATGTGATTGCCAAGCTGTAAGTAGTAGTGTAATGTGCCAACAAATTCTCGTTTAAGTTTGACAGGCCGGACAAGGTTGGCCGTTTAACATTGGAGTCAATGGGGAAAAAAACTGTATAACGAGACCTTATTTATCAGTATGTTTATGATAAATTGTTTTCACAATGTCGAATTGCTTATTTCGAGGAAACACATTACACGAGAAAATGCATTTTGACGTGTAATTGGCAAATGTCACTTTTACAATGGCATCTCTGATTGCACAGCTAGATTCAGATGCAACCAATCAGGACACTCCATTTTTTCAAGCAGATTCAGGCCATTTAGAACAGAGTTTAGGAATGGAAATCTGAAGGAGTCACCTCTGTGAGAAGACAATGTACCACCCATAGTTCGCTTCTAGCTCAAGTTTATGCTAGCAGGTTTCAAATCAAGACAAAGCCAAAATGACTCCTTTCTCTCTGCTGTAATAGCAGCAACATGAAAGGTGAAATAATCTCCAATTATGTCTTGAACCCAAAACCATTGTATCATATTGAACACATCTGGGCCCTCGGAAAATAACAGACTGAAAGTTCCATTATACCTTTTGTTACAAAATCAACATCTTTGATCCCAATAGCTACAACATTGATTGGTGGAGTCTACTAACGCCTACAGGGAAAACCCCTACAGTCTTAAACAAGTTTATGCACCAGTGGTTTTGATTTTCACAGCCTTCAACCTTTCATCAAAGTGGAATGGCCCGTTACTTTGTGCACTTATGCCTACAGTGAAAATAAAACACAGGTGTTTATGTCACATTACGGATTATTTTAAAAATTGGTTTTTCTGTCCGATCCAAATAATTAGAAAAATAAGTAATTCGAAAAGATAATATAATTAATTAAAAGGTCAATCGGTACTTTTAAGCATATATGATTTTTGTGTTTGCAAGTTTATTCAAAGAAAAGGTGAATATTTTTGAGGAATTTGTTTTTGCATTTATAAGGATCTAAAAACCCTACCAATTGTGAAAATGACCCATACGTTTTATTCATTTTACCATATATTCATTAAAGCATTATGGTATACATATTCAACACATTACATCTTATGTGTCACACAGATATATATATAGGATTACATATATACACAAATGACGATACTAGTAAATATATCACATTTCACATATTTAATATTTTTGTAATCTCAGCACATTTAAGTAGAGAGGTGTACATCAACGATATGTTTGCTTTGCTTGGTGACCCTGTCGACATTTTTTATGCGATTTAGATGTTTTTTTTACAATGAAATTTTGACAAAATACTATGTATATTTTGGAAAATTTAATAGTATGCGGACTTGACTTCTGCAGGAACGATTCCATGCCTAGGAAATGGTTTCAGATAGTTTTATAAAGTGGAATGCTGTTTTTCCTTTCGTTACTTGTGTACCGTTAAATTTGTATCATAAATTTCTGCTTCGCTGTACCGTTTGTAGTTCCGGTTGATGTACCGCTTGTTTATTTACATAAGTTATCAATATATGTAATTTCCGACACACACACACACGCTACATATATATTTATTAAATGATTAAATATGTGAAAGGCAGCAAGTCTTAAACTAGCCAGTGACAGATTGGTGTGAGTTACACCTTATGGGGGAAGTTGGAGGTGGTTAGGCAAATGAGATATTTTTGCATATAATTTACATGCTACTTGTTCAAAACACCTACGAGTCTAACTGAAGGGGGACGGGATAGAGCAGTGGTTCGAAACCTATGGCTTCAGATCAAGAGGCCCAGGGATTGTATCCCACCAGTGGCTCGTCAACTTTGTCTGCTGTGGAGATTTTTTTTTCAACCTTCTCCCACACTACGGAATAAATTTAATCCATGCACATAAAAAAACCCATCAAAGTGGATTGTTATCACTTTTTATTATCCTCAATTTTCATAAGTTATTTACACACAAATGAAAAACAAAAGGACTATTTCTTCTCTCCCTTATCATCTATGTCATCCTCATCAATCTGAAACAAACAAATAAAGAAAATAAATGTTCTATGAATCTCAAAATTAACCTCTAAATAAATAAAACTGTAACCGACAAAAACAGTATAATGTGCAAACAGTAAATCAGTACAACAATTGACATTTGAATCTTTTACCTGCTGAATAAAGATACCATTCCTGGGATAGCAAAAGGAGTATCCAGGTTCGGCCAGGGTAAAATTATGACAGATAACGGGTTAATCACTTCAGAAAGCTATTTTAATGGATATGGTGGTCATCTTGCTCAATCCGAGTTTTTAGATCCACATGGCATCAACAATACTCAATCTCATTTAAATCAGATCACACGAAACACTCCTACCTCCTCATTTGCAGATCTGAGTACTACCCGAGACAGGTCATGTCAGGTAACCTTCCACCTTCAATAAATTCAACCAATCAGAGGTCCCCTTAGATATGCATTGAAAGTGGTGTTTCATATGTCAACTATACTAGGTCCAATGGCTTCAAGTCCTGTCACTTATTGGCTAGTCTAACACTTAGACTGTAAAAAAAAAAAGAAAAAAAAAAGAAATTGAAAAGGAGCCTATGAAAATTCCGTTTCTTACAGTCTCCTTTTCAATATTTAATAGCATGGTGATTTTTTCAGAATAAATACTTTTTTCTGAGTGTAAAACTACTGATTGGCTGGAGTAAAATGTCGTCTGACATGCCCTTAATGGTGCAGTCCTCAGATAAGAAACACAGTGAGGTAAGAGTGTTATGTTTGATCTGATTTAAATGAGACTGCATCAATCCTCGGATTGTGCAACCACAGTTTTTGTTTGGCTTTATAAATAACCATAATAAAATTACTTAAATCCAGTGACCGGATGATAAGCCCGATGAGAGATCATCAAATTTAAAATCATTTCATTGGCTGTATGCATGTTATAAAGCAATCACTTACCAGCCTGCAAGAAAACGAGAATAAAGACAGGTTACATAATTGTTGGGAGTCATGCGGATACAAACCCTGACAGAGCTGGAGAATATGTGGATAATTTTCCTTCTATCTTTTTGAGATTGTATTTTACCAGTATTGTTTAAGTCATTAAAGTGTCACCGTTATGTTATGTCACCGACCTTATTTCAATATCCAGAGGCAGATCCAGAGGGGGCTTCAGAAAGTTTATAAACCCCCTTCAAAAATATTAGCACCCCAAAGGTGAACCCCCACTTTCAATATTTCAAGATGCGCCACTGAATATCCAACTTGGTTGTTGTTTGGGATGATAAGCATCCCATTGGATAAGCTACAATACTGCACTAAAAGCATGTTAAACTTGGTACTGCCTATTTCCCAATAAGAATCCCATTGGATAAGCTACAATACTGCACTAAAAGCATGTTAAACTTGGTACTGCCTATTTCCCAATAAGCATCCCATTGGATAAGCTGCAATGCTCCACTAAAAGCAAGTTAAACTTTGTACAGCCTGTACCTGCTTCCACTTCTCTGGGAGGATATCCCACAAGTCATCCTTCACATCCCCTTGTATGACAAGTTCGTCATCTCCCGTTACTGACGAACCGCACGAGAACTTCGTTGCAAAGAACTTGGATGCATCCTTCAGATCAATTTCTGTGAAATGATGAACATATTGGTGTCATATTACATATCAATATGAGCAAGGGAAAATATCCATACAAAATGTTCATTTCAAAGGTCATAACTCTGGAAATATATCGTTGCTTAAATATCATTACGAAACCCTGATCGATGATGGTTAAAATATCTCAATGCATTCAATCCAAAATACCGGTACTCATTGGCCAAAAGCTGCTAACAAGTCATTCTTTAGATGGGGGTGCAGTAGTAACCAAAATTTCTATATTGAATGTGACACCAGTTGTCAAGACCATGAGATATATCATGAATATATGAAACTGACATCTCTCAAAATAATCTAGATTTTAACCCTTACGTTGCGTATATATATTTTACCATTTTTAGCCCCTGTGGCGGAATTTACAGGCTCGCAGCTCGCAGCAGTAGTTTGGGCTTTGGCACTAACTAGCTCTGCTGGCGGAATTTCCAGGCGGCGATTCCGGTATCGTTTTTACAAAATATACCGCATCTACATGGCGAATAAGGACTATATACGGGCGTTCAATACAAATTCAAGTAGCGACACCTGTACACAAATGGCTAATTCACACTCGAAACTTTGAATGAATTTTCTATGTTTTTTCGTTTTTATTCTATTACTTTCGAAAAATTGTCTTTTATTCGGGCCTCGTAACATCATAAATACGAAACGAAAAAATATTTATATACGGAATTGAAGACAAGATGTCTAGCTTCACAATGATATAAAAATTATTAGAATGCGACCTTTGGTTATAATTCTATAGCTATGTAAAGTTTGTCTTTATTTCCACCTATAAAATCGTCAATACTTACAACATGTATGCGGCATTGCAAACGGTCGTTCATCGCACTTTTCCAAGAAATCATAATCTCGAACCAGTTGACAAATAAGCACATGTCAACCCAAATATGGTTATGTTGTTGACTTTTCAAATAAACGCTAACCTCGAACCAAAACTGATGAAAATATGTTGATTAGTTTGTGTGCCGTTTGGTTTCACATGCCTCTCAGAAAGGTAAAATTGTATCTTTATTTCTGTGAATAAATCTGCGCATTTTATATAGAATAAAAGATTATTCTTTTTGGTTTATTGTGATATAAAAATTATGAAAATGCATTCAGTATTTTAGCCTTGATAAATGTTTTAGAAGTTGTGAAAATCGCCGATTGTTTCAAAATTTATGAAGTGTAAACATAACCTTTTTCACGGCGCTTGCTGTGTCTTTATTATTTTTTTGAGATTTTCTAATTTTATATGGGAATGTAGTCCATTGTTTCCCCTTTATTTTGCCGTATTTTTTTTTGAAAACAAACAATTCGCTCACATGATATGAAGTGCGGGAGTAAGGCGAGTTAGCGATTTTTTTCCCCGTCTCGCGAGATGCGAGGCAGATAGCAGTCTCGGGCGAGGCAAACCCGAGGCAATACAAACACGTGGGTGAAAATAGCCTCAAGCGAATTAATGCTTCGGGGGCTAAGCCCGACATAATTGGCCTTTTGTAAAGCTAATTATCGATGCGTTACGGGTCAACAATGCACACGCAAATTGGTGTGAATTTTGCTTGATATTCCGACCACACACTGAACAAAGCTTTATTCTCATGTCGGGTCACGATGCGTAAATACAGCCATTCTCATGGGTCGGGTCGCGGACACAATCGACTCGTGACCCAGTATGGGGGATAGAATATACTTAGACAGCCGTGAATTATTCTAAGTCTTGTATCCGGGATCCGTATTCAGACACCTAGGAATCGCTTATAGCCCGCCCGGATAATTCCGTCACCCGCATGTTAAGGGTTAACATTTTTGAGAGGAATGTTTTTCTGATATGAAGACAAAACAGTTCTATGGAAAGTAAGCTGCTTTATACCAACCAATACATACAATATCAGTACAGACTTGGGGTGACTAGAGACCCTAAAGGCACTATTGTGATAGCAATAGTCTACTGTAACCAACTATTGTGATAGCGATAGTCTATTGTAACCAACTATTGCTATATCGATAGTCTATTGTGACCTTCTACTGTGATAGTTTATCAATAAACAAATTAAAACAATTTCCAGAATAAACAGTCACATTTTATTGTCTTTACTTTGACGAAACTACTTATTTTTCAATGACAGAACTATTCAATTTTCACTACACTTGCAACTTCAGGTTGCTTTATTCAGCTCTCAGTGATCTGTTTGGAAGTTTGATTAGCTAAGCTATCGATACTATCAATTGTTTTTAAAATCGATCGATAAAGTACTAATGGAACACAGCAACTATCGCGACATGTCAATATTTTGATCTGTCATTACATCCCTGGTGCAGACTTTAACACCATTCAAAAGTTGCTTGATAAATAACGTCAGTATGTGCACCAAAATGTTACATTTATTGCAATAATCAAGTTGACTATCTGTATAACCAGTCAGCTTAAAATCGACCATGTTCTGAGGAAATAAATCTGCAAAATAGTGCATCTCTGAATGAACAGTACGAACTGGTTCTATAGATTCTTCTCTACATGGTCTGATAACACTATCAGTTCTCTATCAGTTAAGTGCAGTAATTAGCTGGCCAATCCCATCATAGTTTTTGTATAATTACTATTTTAAATGCATTTGAATCTTTTCCTATGGTACTAAGGCTTCTTGCACTGAAAGATTTTGTTGGAAGACTTGTGATTGACTCACTGAACTTGTTTGTGTCAGAATATGCATGTATACAGGCAATCATCTGACAGTGTGGAAAGGAAATCCATCAAGCGATATGAGTTGGTGTCCTGGTAAAAGCATTAATTTATGATTTTTATTTCTCAGAATCAATGGGTTTTATTCAGACTGACAGTATAACTAGTTCATCTTTGACCATGATGAGAAGACAAACTAACCATAGGAGGCCAGCCCTGTTATGAAAGTGACCTTCTTCTTCTTGCCGCGGGTGGCTGTCCACATCTTGATGCCCTGGGGCTCGGTCTTCTTCTTGGCTTTCATCATCCCCTTCCCTCCTCTGGTCTGTCGCTTCTTCTTCTCTCCATCCTCCTCTCCACCCTTTGCTTCCTCCTCATCCTTGTCTGCCAGGCGGAGAAAAAATAGGATCTTTAAACAATATAATAATAGTCTATTTGTTGGTCGATATATCCATGCACATTGCATGCTCAAAGCACTGAAAGACATATTACCCTTGGTCAACGTACAGAACCCAGAGAATACAACCGGTCGTCTGTCAGTCGCTAAAGGTTAAGTTGAGACAGCCATCGTATCATACCAGGTACCCAATTACTGCAGGGTGGACAGAGGAACAGTTGGAACTAAATCACTTACCTAGGGTGACACCACAAGTCTCTCAACTCATGTCTCTTTGTGGGCAGGGAATCACCTTTTCAAAATTTCAGTTTATTCAGCAATGTAGCGGGTAACTCACTCATGTGGTGAACTTCAGGTATGCACAGGACCACGTGCCACCAATATCTGACTTTTCTTTGAAATTACCATTTATTTAAATCTAATCAAGTGAGTTAGATATTGGCGCAGATGGAAATGATACTTGACTTTTCTACCTCGAGAGATGAGACAAGCATGGTGTTCGTAAAAAAAGAGTTTTTATATATATTGCTATATACAATAGTTGTAAATTTATAGTGATAAATGATAATGCTGGTCATACGTTCGTGTCAGATATCAGGCTTGTCTGCGTAACAAGATCAAGATGAAACTTGGGTACATTTTTTTCAAAAGTGATGCGAGCGGTAGAACTTTTTTCTTTTTGTTAGAAAATATAATGAAGAGGGAGAAGTACGTTTCAATTTCCCCATCAAATCATAACTTAAAAGTGGTAGAAGTATGCAAAATGGAAGTACATCTGTTCGTGGGGATCCATATATTTGGTAGACAAATGTATTTTGGGGATAGGCAAAAATGATGCAGCCAAAAACCTGTCACATGAACAAACAAGAAGGATGTGACGATGTCCGAGAAACATTCATGTTACTTAGCCTTAGCGACCAATATATGACATGACATTTCAGATTAAAAGGTCATTAATGGATGCCAACATTTGACAAACTTCATTAACATGTAAATTTAATGAATGTAAATTCTGCCTACCAGCCATCAACCTGGAGAATTCATCTGGTATGTTTGTCTTCAACCATTCCTTGCACTTCTCATAGTTAGGGTAGTATTCACAGTACTGAAAATATAAATACAGTTATGTTCAAGTCCCTCTTGGATATATCATAAGTTGCCTTTTTACAGGAATCCCTAATAATAAACAAGGGTCAACGATTTGCCACCGGATGTTTTGCCAGGGATATTCTGCGACCTGCAGGGTTAACATTTGCAACTCACTGTATGTTTTGCTAGTGATATTCTGGGAACCACAGGGTTGACATTGGTCCCGGGAATGTTTGTGCCTATTTAAACATATTTATTTGATGTCACAAATTGCATCTTCAATTGGTACTCTACACAAAAATCCTTCATTGAAACAATGCCTGAAAATAAATTGCAAAACTTTGCCGACATCATCATAATGATCAAGATCGAAAGTACACACTCAGAATGCAATATTTCAGCTTCAGGGAAACAGTAGTTTTGATGTTGAAATTGCTTAAATTAGATACAGACAAGTTGACAAATAAATGGCAGATTCACAGACCATGTGATGAGCAAAAGCTTAAATATGAGGACTTAATTTTTTATTCAATTTAGCTGCTGAATCAGGCTCCAAACAAACTTGTTAATGATGGGCTATCAAAGAATATTTGAAAAAAAGATGTGTTTGTTAAACACAGATGCCCCCGGATATACTTAAGTTATGGCAACGGTTTAAGTTTTCTGAAGATGTCCAATGCGGCAAAGTCAAGGTCACAAGGTCAAATATGATGACCTCATCTGAAAGTTCTCATCACAAGGTATGCACATGCCAAGTATGAAAGCCCTAGCTCTGAGCAATCCAAATTAATAAGGCCATGGTTATAGTTTTCCTGAAAATGTCAACTGCGGCAAAGTCAAGGTCACAAGGTCAAATATGATGACCTCATCTGAAAGGTCTCATCACAAGATATGCACATGCCAAGTATGAAAGCCCTAGCTCTGAGCAATCCAAATTAAGGCCATGGTTATAGTTTTCCTGAAAATGTCCACTGTTGCAAGGTCACGGTCACAAGGTCAAATATGATGACATCATGTCAAAGGTCTCATCACAAGGTATGCACATGCCAAGTATGAAAGCCCTAGATATGAGCAATCCAAAGTTATGGCCGAAGTTAAAGTTTTTGTGGACAAACACACAGACAGACGGACAGGTGAAAAACAATATACCTCCGGAATCTCCGATTCGGGGGCATAAAAACTTACCTCCACCGGCATGCTGCATTCTGAAAGATAAAACGTAACTGATGAAGACATGGAGTGACAAACGAGAAAGACATTCTTACTGTTTCTGTTACTCTGGCGTATCAAACAGAAGCAAGATTTGAGCTCACTGGTTAAAGGTGCATCCATTGTGTTTCATAAAATTTGATTTGGCTTTAATACGTTCTAACACACCATATGTGCTGTTTACAATAAAAAATAATTAACTCAGCTTGCATATTCATCCCCAATCACCAGATATATCATAATTACTAGTTTCCAATTAAAATTGAGTAACGGCATTATGCATGTGCAGAAACCGAAAGTGCACTTCCTATTTATATGCACAGTAGTTATATGACCTATTGAACATTATCAACCCTAATTTGTTATCTTGGCTGGTTTGAATAAGATTCCAAAATTACGTTTGACTCATTGGCGCGCGCCACACGCGGTGCATTGTCCGGTTTTCGATCAGAAATCGACACTTTTACCTTCATATCGTCAATATACTAAGTTGAGTATTACCAAAATGGTAGTTTTCGGTAACAGTTGGTACTTCTCGATAAAATAAGACCATTTATAACATTTGGCAAATTTGACCCCCAACAACACAATGGATGTACCTTTAAAGAGTTGTTTCTCTGATGCTCTGGTCTACACATCCTCGGTTTCCCAGGGTTTTATATATGCTCCGTTACTCTCCACTAGATCACCTCTGGGACACTTCATCAGAAAAATCTGTACTCAAATTACCCACCCTTGGCCTGCGTGACGAAATCAGTAACCAATAAAATACTTGATAGGATAAACGGAAAAGATCAAGGGAGATAACCGTTGACAGATGGCAAACAAAATGTCTGCGCCCAGGAGCTGCTTGCTTTGCAACGAAGTGATATGAATTGTTATTGGCTCGCAGGTCCAAGCTGCGAAGCAGTTTCATTGGCTCACATTGGCCAAGGGCGGGTAATTTTAGTACATATTTCTCTGATGGAGTGTCCCAGAGTTGATGTAGCGGAGAGTAATAGAGCATGTATAAAACTCTGGATAACCGAGGATGTGGCAGAAAACAACTGTTCACATTCTGAACCAACATTGGTGAAAGGATAACAAATGAATAATAAACAATCATAATCTGGTTACATTTTCACATTTATGAGTTTGGATATTGGAAAAGCAGACGCAATTCTCTGTGCTGGAGCATTCACTTTTGTATTGGATAAGAATCTGTGGAACCTTATTGTAATGGAAACCTGGTTACATTAACAGATTTTCTACAATCATACAATGAACGGTCCCCTTTTCAAATTGATGAGTTTCGATTTTGGAAAAGCAGACGCAATTCTCTATACACTTTAATGTACGGTGCACCAAACCGAAAGCAAATTATTGCAGTTCAACTGATGTATTTGTGAACTCTTTCACTAACCCATATAAAAAAAAAATCCTAAAAGATCCTTCAATGGCTTTGATACAGTATCTCCATAGTACCCTCATACCATCTTTTCAGGTGTTAAGGGCAAAATTTTACCATCACTTCTAGCCGAAGTCTTGCTCTGGCCTTAAAACAGCGTTCGCTAAGATGCATGTTGTGTGCTGCTGCTGACGTATGGCAATAACAAATTCGGCAGTTATTTAAGAAGCATTTTAATAAGCATGTCCTCCTGTATGGATACTTCCATGGTAAGTTCACAAGTGACCATCAGTTAACAAAGGGCTGTAAAGTAATAAAATTTATGGCAGCAAGCGATGCAGGGTAATAAAACTTTACCCCAGTAGGTATGGTAGCAGTGATTATGTAACCAGGGTATTGTATTATCTCCAAACCAATGCTTCAATGCTGGTATTAAGCAATATTGTATTTGGTACGTTGTTCTACAACATCTCTACTAGATGCCCAGAACCAATGAAAAGCTGCTATTACATAATATTGTCTTCAACAGTCAGTTCTGAAAGATCCTCACAAGTTTAGTATATATGCTTCAGAGGTTTCTGTACAACCAAGTTCCGTGGTACTTTTATGGTGCCTCGTTAGTAAAAAATGATAGAGGACTTCACTAGAAACATTTTTAGGGTTGTAAATTTTAGGACTTAATTACCCACTGCACACCCTTCTTAGCACTCTGTAGGAGGATTTCTTAGTTAGTCAAACTTTACGACTTAATTACCCACTGTGCACGCTTCTTAACACTTTTCTCAAAAAAAAAGAAAGATGGTATGAATGATGGTAAAATTTTGTTTGCTACAACACTTCGAAAGTTAGTTTTCAATGGGATTTTTTTATAGGGGAAGTGGCTAAAGTGAGTAGAAAGACTTTCTTCTGGTGAAGAATAAGGCACACAATCAGTGCCAGTACATACCTCCACAATAGAGAACCTTGAGGGGGTACTTGGTTCCCTTCTGGGGTCCGCTGTACTCCAGGAACTTGTGTCCCTCCCCTCCCCCCGCCCCAGCACTCTCCACATCCGCAGCTGCCATCTGTTAGACTGTAACAGGCAACATAAGACACTTTAGATCATCAAAAGGGGAACATTTTCAGCTTTGTGTCCAGTTACATGTTGAAAAGCTGACATTGCAACCATTTTCTGCCTGTTGAACATGTTATCCTCAGCAAATTATGAGGTATTCAACTTAAAAGGAGGGTTCTATCGGGGGATTTTGGGGGAAACAAAAAACGAGAGCATATTCCCATTTACACACATTTGCTATTGATTTAAACCACATTCCAATTCAGAGATATCAATCAAGGTAATATTTTGATGACAGTATATGCCAATGTGATAAAGACAAGCAATCATAACGACATTTGTTTAAAAATAAAAACAATGAGAAGTGAAACTATTCATCGAAACTACAATCGGGAAAAAGTTTGCTATGGCATAACAGGATATTGTTTGTCAGTTAAATATTGCATGTGATGTGTTACTATGTGAATATTCTATCATTGTACATATGTTTTATTGTTAAAGAGTTGTGAAATTAAGTCAAATATAGCATGTTTTCATTTTCACGTAAGGCTGCATTGAAAAGTTAAATGTTTCTGAATCTCGGACACAAGTGACAAAGGTAGTTGGATATTCTTTCTAATTTTTGTTGGAAAAAATAATGGAGGAGAACATTTTATTTATTCCCCACCAAAAATATAGCCTGGAAGTGGCTGAAATATACAAAGCGATACTGGCTATAGATCAGTGATAGCAGTCTCAAGATATCACATTTAAAACATATTATAACGACATCCCTGTTTCATAATGCATATTGAATATGTTATTCGTTAAAAAAGCTGATGACTGGCTTTCAACAAGGATGGACACCAAGACAGGATCCCTCAGCTCGTGGCCCTCGTGAACTACTTTTCGACCACCTGGATGAGCAATTCCACCTGGACAGTGGCAAACTGTTGTGTGTTCGGAATAGTGATTCGAACCAACAACAACTTGGAATCTTGGCCCAGCCAAATGAACACGCTATCAGGAAAGAAACATGCTGTTTTCTACACTCATTCCTTTTCTCTACAAAGAAGCCAAACTGCTGCCACTACAGATCCGCTTCATCACTAAGGTCAACTGGACAGAAGGCAGAGAGCAAAATTCTTCAAAGTTAGGACAAGTTTCAAGAGGATCAGTTCACTGTTTCACAGCTATTATAAGCTATTATATAACGACCCTATAAGTGATTAACTGAACTTAGAACTCACAGTATCCGATGCAATTGCTTGTACACACTGAGTGAGTGAGTGAGATGGTGTTTAACGCCGCTTTCAAGAGTATTTCACTTATATCACGGCTGCTAGTATTATGACAGGGAGAAAGCCTGCATCGCCATGTGGCTATGCTTTGCGGTGAAACCTGCGAGCATCGGCTGGAACTAGCGAACCATGGGTGGTACTACGCTGAAATTCAGTGTAGCATTGCACCCAAACCTTACTGCGTGTAGAACAGTTCTCTCCTGCAGACAAAGTTGCCGTGCCCCTGGCGGGATTCAATCCACGGACCTCTTGATCTGAAGACGAACGCGCTAACCACTGCGCTATCCCGCCCCCTGTACACACTGAACTGAAGGCTGTGAACAATGCTTCCACATTAAATGTGCAATGAATAGATGTTTCTGTTGAATTTTGACCAATGATGATTTTATGATGCTTCACACTTTAAATAAAAAAATGTTCACCAACCAGTGTTTTTTATTTTTATATTCTTCATACAATATGTCAATATCTATGAAATTATAATCACTTGATTATTTATCAACAAATGTGACTTTGAATAACTTTTAACCCGTTCTGTCTTCGAAATCACTTGTTCCCATTTCACCATATTCCATACCTATCTAAATTGTACAAAAGATAATAAACATGATAAAGGAAAGCTACAAGTGATTTATTCGCATTTTTATTCTGCTGGAGTTGCCCCATGATACGTAGCTATGGTGACACAATATTGTTCGGTCTGAATGATAACACGTAACATAGTTATCCGTTTCAAAACCTCGATGAGGCCATACCTTATTATAAACGCAAGTTTCACAAATAAGCACGATGACCACCAAAACAGGAAGGAAATTGCAAATGATTTCGCGCATGTGCAAAGAAACTGTTTATACTAAAAATATAAACCGGAAAATGATTCAGGTCTTTTCAATTACATGGAAGAAAAAGAAGAAAAAGAGCAAGTACTGTAAAACTATCAAAAACAAAGGACATGAAGTTAGGTATAGTATTTGGATAATATAAGGAAACAGTAAGTTATTAATCGTTTTTTAACTTCTTGTCTGTTTCTGCTTTTGTAGACTACCTAAACCGGATGTTTACATGAATCCAACGAACGTGATCAAACAAGTGTTCGGACTGAACATTATTCGCCTGAGGTACAGTTATTTTACACGTAATACCATTATGCAACTTTGGAAGTACTTTCAATTACATAAGGAATTCAAAGATATTAATCAGTATAGTTTTATGTCAATAAACATGTCTATTTCTTCAACTAAGACTAAAGGGAACGGGACAAAACGGCGATAAACCAAAACGTCGAAAGGCGAAAACGGCGAATATTTGGCGAAAACGTCGATGAAATGCCTGGCGAAAACGTCGATGAATTTTGTGTAAAGAAATAAAGTATAAAAGTATTATTTAGTTTGTTTTTATTTACGTTTTAATCCTTACATGTGATTAATGAGATTATTACAGTATTGTATTACCGTGTATTGAAGTCGCCGACAGTGTTGTGATTAAAAAAACATTGTTCGCTTGGATGTTATCACAAGACTTCATTGATAAGTGGATAAACTCAAACTCCTCCTGTATCTGTATCTGTATCTGTATAAATCTGCTGGCCTACTCACTAATGAGCATATCTTGCCAGGGGGGTTGGTGTGTGCGCATGCGCTGGCCTTAGTCCACTCCCTTCCTGAGGGCTGACCTAAAGCAGTCAACAGAGTTCAGTTCACCATATCCTCTGAAAGAGCGTTCCATTCTATTATTGTCTTTGGGAAGTAAGAGTTCTTGTAAGCTTCTGTATTGGAAGTAATTCTTCTGAGTGATTTAGTATGAGATGTTCTGAGTGATCTTGTATTATGCTCTATTATGTTGTCTGTTGGTACTGCAACTAGATTGTTCATGATTTTATAGAAGAATAGTAAGCGTTGTTCCCTTCTGAGGTCTTTTAGGGAGATCCAATTCAGGTTTTGAAGCATTGAGGTGACACTGCTCTTCCTGGCGTAGTCCTTACACACAAATCTAGCTGCCCTCCGTTGAACCCGTTCAAGACGGTCAATATCCTTCACATGGTAAGGGTCCCATACAATGGATGCATATGATAAAGTTGATTTGATTAAAGAGTTGTAGGCTGTTGATTTCAAATGTTTATTGGCATTCTTGAGATTTCTTCGTAGAAATCCAAGAGTTGAGCTTGCTTTATTACAAATCATGTTGATGTGGTTAGACCATTTCAAATTATCGCTGATTAACACTCCAAGATAGGGGTTGTCCGTGACTTGTTGCAAAATATGGTTTGCTAGCATATATGTGTTAGTAAACGGTTTCTTGCTGCGATGAATAGACATCAGATAACATTAAGTTGCGTTGAATTTCATCCCCCATTCCAATGCCCACTGTTCCAGACTGGCTAGGTCCTCCTGTAGATGGACTTGGTCCTGGCGAGTGTTTATAGCCCTATACAGCAAGCAGTCATCGGCAAAAAGTCTAACTTGGGACTTGACTCTAAGCGGTAGGTCATTGATATGAAGTAAGAAAAAAAGAGGTCCTAGGACTGTGCCCTGGGGCACACCAGAGTCAACAGCACATGATGATGATGTAGAGCCTTCCACCACTACTTGTTGTTCCCTGTTGGTAAGGAATGCATCTATCCATCTGTTTAGTTTACCTGAGATGCCGTAATTATCTAGCTTATATAAAAGCTTCTTGTGTGGCACAGTATCAAAGGCTTTGCTAAAGTCTAGTATCACTAGGTCTACTTGCTTCTTATGATCATATAGCTCCATAATGTCCTGTATGGTTATAATAAGTTGACTTTCACATGAATGAGCTCTCCGAAAACCGTGCTGTAAAGGGGCAAGTATCCTATGTATATCTAAGTGGTTCCTGACATGTGAACATATGATATGTTCTAAGAGTTTACAACAGACACATGTTAATGATACCGGTCTGTAATTACTTGCAAGGTGTTTATTTCCTTTCTTGAATATGGGTGAGACGTTAGCATTTCTCCAATCGTAGGGTACAATTCCTGTATTAACACTTTCTTGAAATATATATGTAAGAGCTGGAGCGAGTTCTTGAGAACAAGTTTTAAGCACAGTATTAGAAATGTTATCTGGTCCACAAGCTTTATGAACACGAATGTCATGCAACATCTTAGACACACCTGTAACACTTATGTGAAGATCTTCTATATCAGGATATTTCTGCTCCAGAAGCGGTGGTAATGGTTTGGAGGAATCATCCTTGATAAATACTGATTTGAATTGGTTATTTAAAAGTTCAGCCTTGTCTTTACTATCTTGATAAAGAATTCCATCATGTCTTATTCCTGCAACACCTACTTTATCTTCTCTCTTGGACTTTATATATTTCCAAAAAGTCTTGTTATTCCCTTCTTTTAAAGAAGTTTCAAGGGTGTTATTGAGATATTGCCAGTGGGCCTGCCTGATTGCCTTCTGTGTGAAACTTTTATGCTGTCTGTATTTATCCTGGGCACTTTTATCTCTAGAGTGTTTAAGTATCTTATGTAGTCTGTGTTTTTTCTTTATGAGTTTCCTGATTTTACTGTCCATCCATGGAAGATTATGGCGGACTGATGTAAGTTTAGAGGGCAGTCTGATTAAAATCGACGGTTTTCCGTGGAATAAAAAATGCAAAATAGTGCATCTACCGGGATACGAACTCGTTCGTGGGTTTCCACGCCAAACCGTCTGAAAGCACCCCGTACACTAGCGTGTTCGGGCGCAATTCAGCTAGCCAATCAAAAGATGCCCAACAAATGCTTTCGGTGCGAGAAACTAGGGGCAGATAACTCTAAACAGCTATCCTTTTGTCTGTTCCGAATGCTTTCAAAACCGCAACCGTTTAAATACTATGATGTGATTGGTCAGCTATTTGACTGGGTTTTGGCTGCGCTAAACTGGTTCTGAACACACGCCTATAGGGGGTGTTCTCAGACCTTGTGGCGAGGAATCTACAGAACCTGTTCGTATCCCGGCAGATGCAAAATTTTTCAAATTTTATTCCTCAGAACAAGGTCGATTTTAATCAGACTGGTTTAGAGGGGATGTTGCAGTCCATGATATCCTTAAGTCCATTTTTGAATTTACACCACAGGTCGTTCACAGGGCATGTGCTCGTTACGATAGAATGTGATAGGAGGATGGCTTTCCCTTTAATCTCAGTCCAATCTGCTTTTTTATAGGCATACACTTTCCTCTGTTTAGGTTTATTATATTTAGGTTTAAGGTCAGAGTCTGTGACGACCATACAGTGGTCAGACAATCCAGGAATAATGTCACATGATTTAAGTAAACTAGGATGTGTTGTAAAATATAAATCCAAAACAATATTGTCTCTTGATGGTTCATGTTGAACCTGGTCGAGACAGTAGTCATCTGCTATTTGTAGAAGTTTATGGTGTTGTGCCGATTGGTTACAGCCTGGGGTAACTGACTTTGTTGACCAGTTTATGTGGGGAAGGTTGAAGTCTCCTGCAATGATAAATGGTTTATCACGGTTCTTATCTGTTATCTCTTCTAAAATGATGTCAAGATTATCCAGGGAATCTGCGTTAGCACTTGGTGGACGGTAATATGATCCTATGATGAATGATTTTTCACGGGTTTGTACTTCTGCACACACAAATTCACAATCTACATTGTTAAAAGATAACTCATTGGCCACAAGATTATCATGTATTGCTATAAAAACTCCTCCCCCATTCTTATTTCTGTCTTTTCTGTAAACTTGCTTTTGGAATCCATCTGGGAATATTTCTGAATTCTTGTGTTCCTGGGATAACCATGATTCATTTCCTATGATAATATCTGGCTTTATGTAGTCTACACTTCCTCTTAGGTTTGCAGTTTTATTCCTAATGCTTTGGCAGTTCATTATTAATGTTCTTAGGTTCTGTCCTTTCTTAGTAAAACTATGTGAAGATTTTAAATGTGAAGTATTCATCGATTCTGGGCTCCTATTACAAGGTTTAGGGCTACTGAATGCTGAAGGGCTGAATGAGGAGTCAATGGATGGTACTGAAGATATATCACTGAGTAACACATTAGGTGAGAGGTCAGAGTTAATGGATGTTTTGGAGTAATCATCAGATAGTACCATGTACATGTTAGAAGTTTCAAGTTCGTATGCATGGAAGGTAAATGAATCTACATTGATGCTGTCACATCTACAACATAGCCATGACACGTTGGATTTCTGTAAATGATCATATTTCTTCTTGCTGATTTCCATGCAGTCGGTGTGGTACCATATATCACAATTATCGCAACATATAGCACGGTGTTGCCATGAGACGTTTTTTTCACAAAGACCACAGGGATAGATAGACTGTGGCCCTGGGTTTGATTGGATATCTCCAGAGAGGACAAGTAGAAAAAATATCGCTGTGGAGACACTTTTAGTTGCTGGTGTAAGTCTGGGTTTATTACTGAATTTGGAATGATTTGATGTTGAGAGCATAGTAACGTAGCTTATGGCTACCACAGATGATTTAGATATGAGTTTATGTTCCCGTTCCGCGAGAATCGACGTTCCTTGTCCAGAATATCTAATTTCCTCTCTAAAATGTTGTTTGAAAATACATAAGAATGGAATAATGAAGATATATATGAGAAAGCACATGGGTGACGCCATAATGAATTATCTTGTCATGCCCGGTCCTGAGCTTGGACTAATACCGTATTTATATAAAGTTCATGAGTGAAAATATTTTCCTTTCTTATTTTGTGGGTCCAATATGATATGATAGTGGCTTAATATAACGAATTTGTGTTTGAGTCCGAGCGTCTAGATGAAGGAGCACATGGGCGCCGCCATATTGGTTTGGTCTCACCTGAGCTTGGGCTTGCAACTTGACTTGAAAGTAGGTAGCGGTGTTATTTTCACGTCCTTGGTGTTGGGAAGGATGAAGTGAGTCCTAAAAGGGTGGTTTACGCACTGTAATTTGTGTTTGGGTTCTAAAAAAGTTCATTAAAAGTTAAAAGTTTGAGGGATTTTCACGGAGCTCCGATGAGACACGTCCGTACCCCCGCGCATGCGCACACACAGGTCCTTAATGAACAAGTGGATGATCTCAAAATTATATATGGTTTAAACGTAATTTTATTTCATAAACTTGAAAATAGGATTGGCGAACAAGCCAAGGTCTTATTTCAACGCCGCTCCTCATAGTTTTGAATTGATTTAGTGTAGGAGCATTGATGACTTCGTCTGGTAAAGAATTCCACAGCATAATGGTATTTGGCAAGAAAGACTGAGAATATCTCTGAGTTCTACAGTTAATTGTTTGAATGGAAGAACTGTTTCTAAGATTATAATTACTCTGTTCAAATACCCTTCTTGGTATAAGATCGCTCAGGTAATCTGGAGTCAGCTTATGGTACATTTTATAGAAATGAATGAGTTTAAATCGATATCTTCTATCTTTTAGCGTGCTGTAGTTTGTTTCTGCATATATCTTTTCATGACTAATGTGCCACGTACCGCACCGCAAATAGTTCTTAATGCGTCTAAATGTAAATTTTCTAATAACATGGCATGTTCGATCGTACAGTTATCCCATACATGACAGCAATAATCCAAATGAGGCAAGATAAATGAATTATACAATGTATTTAGCGTTTTTCTAGATAAACGATATTTCAGACTTCTAAGACAATTGATCATTGGACTAATTTTCTTAAGCATGTCATTGATAAATTATATATACCAATATACCTCGACTCGGACTTGGACTTGTGTCGGCTTCCCGGGCTCAGCTTGACATTTATTTTCCACCCATAAAATTTTATTTCGAAAAACGTAAGTCGGCGAGTAGGCTTAGACTTAACTGACATGTTTTCATAAAGACATATTGGGAACGTTAGTGCGAGTGCTTGATATCTGAAAAATATCTGATAAATATCTGAGCTGAAATCAGATAAAAAAAAATGTGTAAATAAAATCATGAATGACAACATTGTTTTATGTTATCTTTTGAAAAATAGTGTAGACGTTTTCGCCAATTTTCGACGTTTTCGCCCGATTTTCCGTAGACGTTTTGGACTGTCGCCGTTTTAGCCAGCACCCAGACTAAAAAATGAACTCGTTCCATCTGGGAATTTGAACATTTGAACCTAAAAGTTAAAACAAAAGTAAAAAAAAACAAAAAAACTCCTACCCACATTATTTACGCCTTATTAATTTTTCACATGTCATTTGTAATTCTTTATTTTCATACATTTTTTATGTAAATATGTATTTAGTGTAAATAGTAATTAGTAGCCTATGCCAACTTTTGTTATAGGCTACATATAACCTCGAGTGATTGGTTTTCGGACGCTTAAGATACACATCAATATTGACAATATACCTGTTTGAAAATTAATAAATACATGTCACCTATTTTTCCATATGAGCTTTTTCTAAAATAAATTGGAGACAATTCGTCGGAGAAAATGTTTTGATGACTATCTTGTCTCATTTAGTGAGTACATCCCGAATTTCGACAGTCAGCGAGTGTATGCCGTTTTCGGACATCTGATTGGTCGATACCAAAAAAGGGATATCCCAAGCTATTTATGTAACTTCCGTTGACCCAGAATATTACAAAAACGCAAAGACAACGTGGAAATTTTGTCGGCAGCGGGTATGACTTGTTTGAATGATCAAATTGTCACCTTTTTCATAACATGCAAAAAGTAGTTCAGGATAGAGATAGATTTTAAGCTTAAGAGTGAAGTTTGTATGATATTACAAATCTTAGGAAGTTTCACACGAAATATGTTATTCTGACCGCTAGCCGGGACCTCTCCTTTGTATTGATGATGTCACATGGCTATAAATATCATGAAAAACTACGCGAATGTGAGCTGTCCGAAAACCAAGTGCGTCCGAAAACCAAGTACTCAACGATAACACAATCTAATTTTACAGATTCAGATTCAATTAGTATGAAAAAAATTAGTTCACATTTTGGTAGACTCAGATGCAAATCGAGCCTCATTCTTGGGGCTTGCAGGTAGAGCTCTCGACATACAGCTTAGTTGTTCACATAATCTTAAAGGGCTACTATGGCGTTAATTAATACGTTACCCAAGATTAATTATCACCACAGCATGGCAAGCCGTAGACGATGTAATGCTCGCCGTGACCATCTACGGTAAACCTCCGTTCCGTAGCCCAGCATAGGGGATCTTGATCGAGGCGAGATAGAAATCACAACAAGTGTTTTTTTCTGATATGCGCGCCATGCGTTTGAGTGAAGACTGGTGGGCTGCTGCCTTGCGTCTTACCAAGTTATATTAGACAACTATAAATGTTTGATTTGATTGACATGCTTTTGCTTTTAATCAATGTGTTTCCATAATTATACAAAATTTAATTGGCAAACAATCCAAGAATTTATGCTCCTTTTCAACAAAAAACGAGACTTATGCGATGTAAATCTATTTTTTAAATTAAAAGTAATACATATCAACAAATTGTTTGACATTTAGATGGTTGTCTAACTAGTTTGCATGTAAATAACAATGTCCTCAATGATTTAAATAACGAACCTGTTGTCAGCATGTGAAAGCTAATCTATGTACCTAGGTACATTGATGTACATCATACATAATAGTAAATGATTGGCTGTTATCACCGACGATACAACAGAAAAATAAAGCTAACATTATATTCCTTAATTTCATTGGTTGAATATAATGTTCCTTACTTCCGTTGGCTCACTATGTCTAGACTGAATGTCGCTTTTATGTGTAACGGCCAGTTACAGTCTTCATGTAAATTTCACTGAGTTTGTTGAATATTCCAGTTCATGTAATTGATTATGAAATAAATATTCTTAAATCATGTAGGAGCGGTGAAAATGGTTTGCATAAATTACATTACATAACATATAAATTGTTTTAATGGGAAAAAATTAAATTAAAATAATGTTTTATATGACACAATGTCACATACACTGTATGAATATCTTTTTCCACCGATATCAAATGTGACAAAAACAAATAAAAAGGCTGAATGAAATGTGAGTGAATGTTGCGTATGAGTTCTTTATTATTACAAATTCCCGATTTCGATTGGGACAAGGTCGTTTTTGGTACGGATTTACCGACAGCTGCAGTCCAGCCTGCCCAGTACCCACTTTGCGTTACGTGACCTCGCTACCTGGCTCACTCGGACCTCGCCACACTTTGGTGATAATTAATCTTTAGTGCCATAGTACCCCTTTAACGTTGGAATGTGAGATAACTGCGCACCCTACGTCTCGCATGCTTGAGTGACGTTTTAGGTACAAGTTCTCTTAATTTGTGAACCATACAAATTCACTGCATCACACTTAGATCTTATACAGCAGTGTAGACTAAAGAAATGCTAAAGGATAAAGATAAGAAAATGTCAACCTAGTTGATTAATAAATAGAAATATTGTCAATGATGACTCACTTATTGCCTTTAGCCAAGTACTCAACCAGGGCACAGTGCTGTAGGGAAAATCTACACACCTAAGCAATAAAGGACAATAAAGGTACATCCCCACAAAACTTCAGCTTTGGGGGTTTCAGTGGTTTTAGAGGAGAAGTTGAAAATGTGAAAATTTTATGGACGAGGGCCCATGTCATAAGCTAAAAAGTTACAGAGGAAATGATATATTACCTGATTGTACTATTTATAGGATATCTAAAGAGCTTCCCCTTTCACATCAAGTTTATGTCCCGAGTGACCCCTGTGACCCAATTTGGAGTCTGCACATAAAATTTCAGCTCTATGGAGTCATTGGTTCTGGAGAAGAAGTCGAAAAAGCGAAAAGTTTATGGACGGACGGACGCCGGACACCATGCCATGTCATAAGCCCATCGGGCCTTTCAGGCTTGATGAGCTAATAAAGTAGTCCAAGCAGTGTCAAAGTTCATCGTTAGCCAATCAAATTACTTGAAGGTGTTATGACACATATAACAGTGTCATAACAGTTTTTAATGAAACCCCTTTACGAAGTACCACATGGGTAATAATACTATTCAGTGTTGTTCTTGTACTAGTGTATCAGTATAGGACACAACAGGGTATGTCTAGATCTAATACAGGGATGCAGAAATTGGTCTATTTGCCGGACAAGTCCGATTGTGAATCCAATTGGTCTGATTTGAAAATTGACCTGTCAGACAATTCAATACTCCAATGACCGATTGAAGAAAATCAAAGGAAAACTACTGAAATGCGTCTAACAAGCATTAAATAAAGGCAAATTGCCCTGCTTGCGTAGGTCATATTTGGTTTTATTACCCATATGGTTGAAAATAACCGAGTTTATATTATTGATACGAGCACATGTGCACATATCACGTTTGCCTAGCAACCATTGTTTCAACGCGTATTGTGTCGTTTGTGACGTCATAAAATGATTGTCCATGACGTCACTGTAGCTTGCTGTCGCAAGAGAAGTGGGCCGCTTCATGTCTATTTTTTACGTGAATTAAACGGAACAGAATGGGTAATAAAGAAATTATTACACTCAAAAGTGTGCCATATGACTTTTACAAAACTCGTGCAAATTCGTGTATAGCCCTCGCTCTCGCTCGGGCAATACAAATATTCACACTCGTTTCATAAAAGTCATATGACACACTTTCTCGAGTATTAATCTCTATATAAACTTCTTGCTTCAGGTTCTTCTTGCTCTTTGTTTCAGGTTCCAAAGACTTCCATATTAATCAATGTTTGAAGTGAAGCTATGTCTGGGGAGGACACTGGTGAGGAAAATGTTAATATATAACATAAACAAAGTATTTTATGCTTGTTTTAAAAGCTCCTGATAATCATTTGTTGGAAAAGAGGTTACCTCACTTAATTCCATCCTTACTTCTGATGCATATTAAAGACATATGAGCAATATTTCAAAGTCCCCAGGCTTTGGATGTTTGCAACACTGGTGGCCATCCTTATTTTTGTCCAATCAAACATCGTTTTTCATCTGTTACCAAATTCTGTACATGCTCAATATGCAGATGAAGCAACTCTAGTCCTTTCGAAAGTTACAGAATACTTTGTCTTAAACTACGTCGCTGATTGCACAACTCACTCTTGATGCAACCAATCAGAATTCTCTTCTTCTAGCCGAGAGACATCTCAAAGTTTAGGATCGAAGAACTTCGTGGAGTATCCTCTGTGGGAAAAAAATGGGTTTACTTAGGTCTTTAAGAATTATAGCTGCCTGTGTTTTACCAACTTCAAACACAAGGCATACCTCATGCCAGTCTCCAACACTGGCTGATTCAAGGCTTGCCACTTTTCCTTAAGGTTTCCATGTTAGGAAATGAGAGCCCACTATGTATTTCAGGTGCAGCGATTCACTATCTTGGGACGGTAAAGCGAGGGAAATACTGCAAGGCTTAAATCAGCCAGAAATGGAGACTGGCAGGGGTTATGCCTTGTGTAGTGAAGTTGGTGTTTGACATGTTTAGTCTAACAGTAGAAAGTACAACAATATGATATTCCTTACATGTTTCCACCAATTGCATCTTATTGTCTGTAGGCTGTATTATCCCTCTGCATCATATTTCAACAAGTTTGTGTCATAATCTTACTTACAGATATTTTCTCTGAGAGTATAACAGTTCAAGACGGTCCACACCACAGCACCCCAATTAAGGTTTGTGGCAAGTTGTTATTTCCCTTTTCTCAGATTCTATAAAGGACAATTGAGGGGCTTTATCTTTGTACGTACCGGTAATTCATAGCAATTAACGCTGTCCATCTTATTTTGTTCTTTTGATGGTTTTATATATATATCAATTAAAAATTAATAATCAGCATTGATGTAGTGGGGAAGTTGGCCTTGGATGAAAATTGGAAACCAAACTTTCCCAAACTTTGAAATAATGCTTCATTTAAGCTTTTCTTTTCTCATGTTTGATGATAAAATAAGGTCACTTCAGTCATTGACACTCCCCTTGTTACAAACAATCGATCACAACAACACCGTAGCTTGTCATGTAAAACAGATGTTTACGTAAGTCTCTTTCTAATCATGTGTCAAGCATTGACAAACATGATGCTTTGATAAACAACACGACTTCAGATCAACTTCGTGTATTCCAAGAATGAGCAGACTACATTCGCCTTCCCATTGCATGCTGGGAGCAATCCTACATCCGGGTGGTACAAAGCTTCCCCCGTTCTATAAATAGATTAGTGATAACATACACTAACAACAGATATGAAATTATGCGTTGACTAAGACATGATTTGGTGAAATAAATGAATGGTTAAAAATTAGTTTTGATATATCCTACTAGGATGGTCCGTTCAAGAGACCAGCAAGACCCGGACGTGTAACGGCAAGAGTTGAACCCACGTCCCCAGGCCGCTATGCTGAAGGTGAAGGACAACAGGTCACAAGGTCAAGCGCTGACAGAAGCCAGCAGCGTTACAAGTCTCGACATTCTAAAATGGTTGGTTGATGATGTTGACATTCATGACATTTTGAAGTAGAATAGTCAAGCAAAACAAGATTTCTTGGTAATGTCTTTCACAGTAATGACATATTTGTTTGTAAAAGTCATATGACCATATTTATTAACACCTTTCAAATCTCATCATGGGCTCGGCAACTTTGTCTGCTGTTCTGCTGAGAACTGTTCTACACGCAGTAAGGTTTGTGTGCAATGCTTCACTGAAGTACCACCATAGTTTGCTAGTTCCAGCCATTGCTCTCTGGTTTCATAGCATAGCAATACATAGTCACCATGGCATTACAGGCTTTAATACTAGCAATAACACTAGCAGCCGTGATAAAAATGAAATACTCTTGAAAGCGACGTTAAACTCCCAACTTATCTGACCGCACCTTTCTAGGTTCCATATGTCTAACTTGTAACTCCTCATTTCTCCCAGGTATCCATGATGGCGACCTCAGTTCCCCAAATGGACAATTCGACAGTAGAGAAGCAGCGCCGGGAGATTCAGCTGCTGATTCAGGAGTTGCGAGACCGAGACGGCGAGCTGAACGAGACTGTGTCAGCTCACAGTCAGCAGCTCCTAGCCTGGGAGCGGGACCGACAGAGACTGCTAACACTGGAACAGAAGAACGCTAGATACGAGAGTAGGATCAATAACTTGTTTCTAACTTTTCACTTTTCAGTTTTATGTTATTTATTCACATAAACCAAAGCACAAATTATAGTTTAAATATATTTATTTCTCTTGAAGAACTGGATTGGTAAACAAGCTGATAGCTTATTTGAATACCTCCCTATGGACATCATCTGCCAGTATCTAAATGTTTGGTTTCACACAGCAACTTACAACTTTATTTGATAGATAATAATCTGTCAAAATAATCAAATGAATATAATAAAAGGATTAATCTTTATTTATGTCTTTATTTTATGTGTAAATAAAGACTCTCCAGGCTTAGCTTGATTTGTCGTAAACATTTGCCTGCAGTCCTCTTCAGATGAATTGTTAAAGGGAAAGCTCCTTGAAAGCTTGTTTTAGAACAATTCCTTCATAATCATAGTTTGTAAAAAGTGGGCAAAATAAGTTTAAACCTGCCATCCTCCCCTCATTCTTCCCACATACATAACTCAGTTATATTTTCCACACTTCTTATCACAAGGGTTACTCAAGTCAAACCTTTATTTTAATGTGAAAGTTTTTTGAGCCAGCTATTGAAAATCCTAAACGATTGAAATCAACAAGTTTGCTGTGCTTGTCCTATGGTACTATAGGGGGTTTTGAAGCAGGGTACCATAAATTAGAAATACATGCCATTTAAATAGTTCAAATTCAAATATAACAGTGCTACATTTGTGTTGTGTTATCCCAAATGTAACAATGGTACCATAATACCTATTTGCCTATACAGGTTGAATACTTGTTTTCACAGATGATCTCACTAGTTCAGTTAGATTCTCTTTTGTACTGTGAAATCACTTATTAGTCCTGATGCAACAGATGTCTGACCATTTACCATTTGAAGTGACTAAGTAACACTATCAGGCTGATCCATAAATATGTTTTCTGTACAGGTGAACTTCAGAGGAAAAGGAAGCAGCTTGAGGCGGCCATGTTGAAACTGAAGTCAGCTCGGAACGAGACCCAGAACAACTCGACGAGTTTGAGTCTCACCCAGGACCAGCTCCAGCAACTCTCCTTACAGAAACAGAGCACAGAGGTTCACGTTGATAATCTCGAGGTCAGGGTTTGAGGTCATTCGAATATTAAAACAGAGGTGATTCAGTTAAAGATCAGTTTATATTGTGCTGAGTGTTTTATAGCAGGCATTTCCTTCGAGAAAATGGAAGCAAATTTTCGAAGATTTTCCAGACAAAATTAGATACTTCAACAATTTGGGAACAGGAAGATTTTCCTATTTTTTAATGTGAAAATACATAGAGATTATTAGCCAAGTGTGTTTCCGTATCATTAATATCATATTTTTGGAATAAAAATTGTATTATGCGAGGCTCTGGGCGAGCATAATACATTATTTTTTATTCCAAATATATGATATTAATGATACGGAAACACACAAGGTTAATAATCTCTTTATCATATATGCGTGTTTTTGTGGTAAAAGTGGAAAGAGAATTGACCTAGTTTTAGTGGAGTAATATCACAGACGGTACATCAAAGTGATGGTCACGTTACGGCTGTGAAGTGCCTAGAAATAGTTCTGTGCATGTGCGCGATTCTTTCAAAAACCAACAATTGGTCCCTTGTTTCTTGTTCATGGAGACATTTTCAATCAGTTCATAAGCATCTATCTAAAGCACTCATAAATAATAAAAAATTGGTCACGTTGCTAGAACAAGGGAAGTAACTCTAGTTTCAACGTTTTGGAAGCTGCGTTGCAGGGTTCATTCGAATTACTGCTTAACAGTATCTTTCACGCTTAGACGGTAGTTGTTTGTGAGGTGGGGTTGTTTATTTCGTTAATGACAATAAGTACATAGTAATGTACCTAATACTGAATGTTCAGTCCTCAAGAACTGCGAAAATGCTAGTGTGATCGATGAAGCTTGCGGTAGGTAACACACTGGCTCATCAAAATTCATTTTGTATGCAGGACAAATAGCTACTTGATGATGCTGTTGGTCAAAAGCGCACTTTTGAATGATTTTTAAAACAAATCTACAATTATCTTGACTTTGTTAAAATATAAATGCACTGTACCAAGGATATTGTACCATATCAGATGATTTGGTGTTTTCGAATATCCATTCATTCAAGTGGAAATACGCAGGTAAACTCCCAGTTACGCTTTTCAATGATTCGTAAACAGTTTTAGGATTCGCATGAACAGAGTGGATAAAGAAAAATATCCAGAAAATCTTCTTATTCTTATGTATGCCACTTCTAAATGCCCTTTAAAGACCTGATTCAACAATTTATATCAAATGTAGTTTAAAGCGATCAGATTTCTGCCACACCTTTATAATAAATATTTCTAACTTCAAGAGGTGAACATCTAAAAACCCCTCACAAGGTAATACCTGCCAATGCAACTTTCAAAAGAGAAATCAATAGTTATTGTGTTTAAAGGGAAGTAGTGCACCTTATGCAATGAACCTGTGTCTTCAGAAGCAGAACGTGAGCTTGAACGACTCCCTGAAGGCGATGTCTGGGACGTTAGGACAGCTGGAGGCGCGGGAACAGGAACTAATTACACTGTTACGTATCAAGGTGGGTGTACTACTTGTTAGGGAACTGAGCGATGTGGGAAAGAGGGGGTCAAATTTCCAAACATCATCCAAAAACTCATCACATGGTCAGGTGACAACCTAAATGGCTTCATTTCCAGACCAGGCACTTTGATTTTCAAAGATAGTTTTTTTCCCATTCCTGAACATGAGTTTATGACTCTCTTGTGGTAAAATAGCTTTAAAATCTCATCGCGGCGCAATGGTGTTGGCATATGGTCCTGTGCATGACTCAGTTACCACTATCAGTGAAGTTCAGCAGGAATAGGTGCGGCTCGCCGAATGGATGGGTGACCTGCTTCTTTGCTGGATAAACTGAGAGTTTAAAGGGTTGATTCCTTGCCCCACAGAGAAACATAAGTTATGAAACTTGTGGCGGTACCTTGGCCAAGTGATTTTATTCAAAATGTGCCTCTGTTCACCCAGCAGTACAAGTGGGTACCTGGTTTGGAAGTGAAGGCAATGTGAGAGGTAACCTTAAAGGAGCAGTAGCACATTTTTTGCAAACTTTATTTTTTCAAATTTCCTATTAATAATGATAGTTTATGTCATTTATATTTACTATAGAGGGTAAAACATTGTATTACACAAACAAATTATCGTTAGTGGTTGAAACGATGTTGCATATAAAGCAAAATTTGCATGGCTGCCATTTTATTGTGAACACATTTTATTATTTTGAATGACAAAAACGAGTCCCATGGCTTTACTGAGCCATCTACACTCATGTTTAATTTGATTTTCCGAAGAGAGAAGGGGCTTTCACTATTGGTGAAATTATTTTTCAAATACATTTCATCGACTTATTTGAGCAAAAAAACGATATACTGCCCCTTTAAAGTGCCTTAATTGGTAGCTAGGTTGCCTACTCCCAGTGAGTTGAGAACGAAACAGGAACAATGTTGGTCTCTATACCAGGGTCATAATGTGTGTGCTTTGTGGCATTGAGTTCAATGCGGCTTTAGTATTCTCATTATTATCAATAACTTGAAATGAAAAATGAAAACATTGCTTTAGCCCATGACTTACTTACAATAAAAAATGTTGATAACCTCTTGTAAAGATTACATTGTACTCCATTGTTCACAACAGTCCCAAGGAAAGTCAGAGTCAATTTAGAAGTGGAATGCATAAGACATTACAGCAGTTATGTCCCTTTGCCACAGACTGTCTAAACATAAGGAAATTATTTTCATCTGTGTGTTGATCCAGGATCGTGAGATAGATCAGGCCACTAGCACTGTGTTGGATCTAAACTCCCGGGTACAACAGCTGGATCTGCGCTGTCAGGAGTGTCAGAATCGGGAGGCCGAGGCGTTACATCGTGCCACTCAATGGAAGCAGAAATATACACAGGCACGCACAGAGATAGAGACACTGAGTGGTGAGTTTGTGTGTTTGATGAGATACTTTAGTTCACCACAGTAACATTTTCATTCTCCACAACAAAATGCAGGACAAACCCAGTTTTCAATATCAAAGTTTTAGCAATTCATATCAGGATTCACATCACACTTTAATATTCCGTATTTTAATGATCCTTAACATTTATAACATTGTTACATATGGGATAACACTACCTTCAATAGTACAAATTCTTGTAGATTTTCGGGCTGAGTCCCTTGCGGGATTCGAACCCACACCCTCAGAGTAAGGCAACTATCTATTTCCTTCACCCCTTACATCTATTCAAAACCCGATGTCTTTTCAAGACAAGCGTCTATAAATTTGTTTGACATATAAATCAGCCGACTAACAAAGAGATAATAAATGCAATTATGTCAAATGTCCTTGAATATAAATTTGTTTTGGTGAATACTTCTACATTATTGAATTGGAACAATATCTTCTTCAAGAGGCTTACGTCATCACATATAAACATTGTAATTTATAAAAACTTTGCTTATCTTATCATCTGGTGTTTATTTGAGACCATGCGTATATTCAAGCCCTACGTATATTTCTTTCAAATTGTCAAACATACCCTAACAACTATTCGAGACCTAGGGTCAAATAGAGAGCCTGCGTCTATCAGAAGAAATACAGTACTTCTATATTTGATTCAGACACAGTGAAGAGTAAGGACAGTGAGCTGGAGAGTAAAGGGAGAGAGATGAGTGACGTCCATACGCAGATGTCTCTTCTTCAGGAGGAGATGCTCATATCAGGTAACAGCTACCGTAAATCCTGGAATAATCGCCCGTCAATTAGTAATTTCCTTTTTTTTATATTTGCTAAATTTAACCCGGGGATTATTCAAGGCAGGTGATTTTTTTATGGATTTACGGTACTTACACCCACCCTATTAACCCTTCAATGTCAGTCCAGAAAAAGTCTGGGATAACCTGTCTTGAACTTCCCTTTGTTTATGAGTACGGGGCCTAGATTTGTTATGCTCTCTTTCTGCTAAGGTAGTTATAAGTACACTTTCTTCAACTTTGGTTGACTGAGAGAGCTTAAAAAATCTAAGGTCTGCTTTATATGAGGTTATAACAATCTACAAGTTCCTTATTAACGATCAAAGAACTAGTAGCTCAGTTGGGCCAGCTACAAGCAGATTTGGCTAACTTTGGTGAGGCATCCTTGGTCACCCATGCATTAACCCTTATTCTGCGGGTCCAGGTATATTTCAGTTGAGCCTGTCTTCAGCAAGAGGCTTTATTATCCTGGATTATTCCCCTTGTTGACAAGTTGTGATTCCTGAGTTGACCACTAAACGGTTCAGCAGTAATTCATTCAGCAGATTCAGCAACAAGTGTTGATTTTCTTATCTTCTATCAATATACAGTCGGTGCTCGTTTACCCAGACCCTGTATATATCCGGAACCCAGCCATTGGCATGATAGTATTTCAAATCTTTTCTATGCATTTCTATGCAAATGATGATTTCCTTAACCGCATGACTTACATTGCATATGAATTTTACCTGTAACCAAATCGTGCAGATAAACAGCGTCTGACTGTATCATCCTAGGGACTTTAGGTTAATGGGAAGTCAAATCACTCAATTGTTGTTATGACAACAGCAGCTATTTAAAATGATGGGAATGAGAGGGTGGAACTAAGTTGCCTCACATGGAGAACCTTTGACTTATAGCTTCTTTGATTTGACAGTTGACAGAGAGCGCAGAAAGGACGACATGATAGAATCACTCCGAGCAAAACAGGAGAGGACATTGGCTGAACTACGTAGTGTGAGAGAGGTAATGGTACGATTAGGGGTGACTCTTCACCTACAAGGGCATAGCAATAATCTATTGTGACTCGCAATAGTCTTTTGTGACTAACTATTGCGATAGCAAAAGCTTTTGTCACCTTCTATTGGGATAGCTATGCGATAGAGTATCACTAAACGAAATGACATGGTTTCAAATTTTCAAGATTTAAGTGATTTGTTTGGAGTGTTCTAGTGTTTTTCCAATCTAAAATTTGCATTTGTGTGCGAGTTTGACTTTGGCATTCAAGTAAATAACTGAATTGAGTAAACTGTCGAAACTATTGATAGTTAGAGGTGCTGTTGATGCTATCAATCATTTACAAAAATATATACCGGTAGATAAAGTTCAGCACAGTAGCTATCATGATAAGTCTATAGTTCGATCTATTCTTACACCATTATACATTGTTATCCTCAAAATTATGGTTTAATGATTGTCACTTTTGAATCACCTTTAGCTCTCAGCTTTTAGGCCTGATTGGCTTATAGTATGGGCTGTCTTCCGTAAACTTTTCGTGTGGTTGCACCACTCATGAAAATATCACTTTCTTACTCCACTCAATGCAATAGAAATGATATACAGCAAAAGCTATGAAATAGTCTTTACAGGGATCGACACTCGCACTAGTCCGCTAGCCCGAGGCTAGTAAAAATTCAGAAGGGCTAGTGAAATTTTTTTCTATCACTACAGATTAACCTATGTCACTAGCCCGAAGAGCACTTCAGGCTAGTAAAGATTTCCAGCAAGCGTCTACCCCTGCTTTATGATTTCAATAGATGTACATAAAACCTGGAATAATTTTCTTTCAGCTTTACGAGCGGCAACAACGAGAGATTACGTTAATGCAGTTAAATTTGGACAGCTCAAAGGAAAACAGCAACCAGAACAGCCACTTAGATTATAGGTAACGTCAATTGATGCTGTTTTCTCGCACAGTTTGCTTAAATCATATCTTCACACTTCTTTTTCAATTCACTGATATTGCTGGTTTTTGAAAACCACCCTTATAGTGAACATTTGTACCACAACCTGCTGATTTCAGTCAAGTTTTCCACGTTGAAGTTGATGTGGTTCTGTGTAGCGCGTACCACTAAAGGATGCCAGATGAATTATAAGCTAATGGAAACAATTTGATTAAAGGAGTACGGGGGGTACAGCCTGCAGATTACTTAAAACCAATAAAATTTTGAACTGACTTCAGTCTTATAGGAGATATTTGTTTCGCGCTGAAGAAAGAGCTATAATCCTCCTTATTGATATGAAACTGAATACTCATGACTCATTTTATGACCCGGTCGCGGATCCAGAGGGGTTCGAAACGCTCCCTTTGAAAATGTTTGCATGTAAATTCATGAACCCAAAGGCAACCACCCCCCCACCACTTAAATTATGCAGCGTTTTTTTGAAGATCGGCAGTGAGACCATGTGTATGGGATGATTTTTGTGTCAGTATGATTTTTATATTAGATCAACAGAGAGACCACAAGAGTCCAAATCTAAATCTAAATATCTAATTATTTGTCCTGATTAATAGGAAGGAAGTAAATGAATTTTATCTTTGTGTTATCAAAGGCTACTTTTAAATAAAGAAAAACTAGCACAGATTAGAACAATAAAACAAGTCAGGAGTCGTTAGACTTATTCACGATTATATTTCTTCTAATTGTTTGTTTGTTGTCATTTTGTCAGTATTTCATTGGATGAGTCTATCACCAGTCAACCGATTCAACCAATACAACCAGTGTCCCCACAGCCACGAGACAGGAGCGCAGACAGCAGACACGTGTCCTTTGAAGAAAGATTGTCGACGTTCCTCGATGTAGAAACAGATACAGAGGTAATTAACTCAAAACATGGTTTAACCCCTCTTCCTGTGTAAGGCCAAAAAATTCAATGTTTGTGCACTTTACAGGCTGACAAAAATGATATATATTATAGTTTGTTTATCTTTTCTTACACAAACAAATCAATAAGCAATAAGCACAGATCTCATTCATAGAAAGCCTGGATATTTTTATTTTGCCCAGGCAAAATTAGATAAGATAATATATAATTTGTTCTTTTAATTTTTTGGTTGATATTTGCAACCTCTTTAAAGGAGAGGTATTATGAGAATATTATTTGAATTAAGAATTGTTTTTAAAGGCAATTTTCTATTTTCCCCTCCTCATAAATGTTATCCAGTGAATCTGCTTCAAATCTGAAACAAAAATGAAACATGTTATTTCAGGCCGTCAGTCACCTGGACTCTTCCCCCGCCAGCAAGTTACAGCGTCTCTTGACTGAGTCTCGTCACATGATCGAGAGTCTGGAGAAAACCACGCTACCTTCCTCCACCTCACAGGTCAGCAAAATCGCTATCCCTTCCTCCACCTCACAGGTCAGCAACATCGCTATCCCTTCCTCCACATCACAAGTCAGCAACATCGCTATCCCTTCCTCCACATCACAGGTCCGCAAAATTGCTATCCCTTCCTCCACCTCAAAGGTCAGCATTGTAGTTATCCCTTCCTCCACCTCACAGGTCAGCAACATCGCTATCCCTTCCTCCACATCATATGTCAGCAACATCACTATCCCTTCCTCCACCTCACAGGTCAGCAACATCACTATCCCTTCCTCCACCTCACAGGTCAGCAACATCACTATCCCTTCCTCCACCTCACAGGTCAGCATTGTTGCTATCCCTTCCTCAACCTCACTGGTCAGCATTGTAGTTATCCCTTCCTCCACCTCACAGGTCAGCAACATCGCTATCCCTTCCACCACATCACAGGTCAGCATTGTAGCTATCCCTTCCTTCACATCACAGGTCAGCATTATAGTTATCCCTTCCTCCACCTCACAGGTCAGCAACATCGCTATCCCTTCCTCCACATCACAGGTCCGCAAAATTGCTATCCCTTCCTCCACCTCAAAGGTCAGCATTGTAGCTATCCCTTCCTCCACCTCACAGGTCAGCAACATCGCTATCCCTTCCTCCACATCATATGTCAGCAACATCACTATCCCTTCCTCCACCTCACAGGTCAGCAACATCACTATCCCTTCCTCCACCTCACAGGTCAGCAACATCACTATCCCTTCCTCCACCTCACAGGTCAGCATTGTTGCTATCCCTTCCTCAACCTCACTGGTCAGCATTGTAGTTATCCCTTCCTCCACCTCACAGGTCAGCAACATCGCTATCCCTTCCACCACATCACAGGTCAGCATTGTAGCTATCCCTTCCTTCACATCACAGGTCAGCATTATAGTTATCCCTTCCTCCACCTCACAGGTCAGCAACATCGCTATCCCTTCCTCCACATCACAGGTCAGCATTATAGTTTTCCCTTCCTCCACCTCACTGGTCAGCATTGTAGTTATCCCTTCCTCCACCTCACAGGTCAGCAACATCGCTATCCCTTCCATCACATCACAGGTCAGCATTGTAGCTATCCCTTCCTTCACATCATAGGTCAGCAACATCGCTATCCCTTCCACCACATCACAGGTCAGCATTGTAGCTATCCCTTCCTCAACCTCACTGGTCAGCATTGTAGTTATCCCTTCCTCCACCTCACAGGTCAGCAACATCGCTATCCCTTCCACCACATCACAGGTCAGCATTGTAGCTATCCCTTCCTTCACATCATAGGTCAGCAACATCGCTATCCCTTCCACCACATCACAGGTCAGCATTGTAGCTATCCCTTCCTCAACCTCACTGGTCAGCATTGTAGTTATCCCTTCCTCCACCTCACAGGTCAGCAACATCGCTATCCCTTCCTCCACATCATAGGTCAGCAACATCGCTAACATCACAGGTCAGCATTGATGAGTTATAAAGCCACTCTATACATTTTTAGCACATATGTTTATTAATATGTTTATTTATTTATGAATAATATAAAACAAGATTGAAGACTTTATCTTGCCCATCAAAACCTTTTTCATCTTCTCATCCAATATCCCACTAATTAAGTGACAAACCCTTGTTCCCTTCCTTGCTGAAATTCAATGCCTTTTCAATACATTCACGAAGGAATGATGTACAATCGACAAGCAAACACAACCCTGATATCCACATGCTGTAACACGGGATGGCAATCCCAAATTCTGTGTTCCTACTAAGTGCATCCTAAAAATATTATAGCTAAGGACCCTGAGTGCTAATAAGACTATTGTTTTACTCTTCCTCCAGTAAATGTTCAATCCTTATCATGTTTGCAGGAGAATGATTGTTCTGTTGGTCAGCAGCAGCCAGGTGACCAGACACTTGACAGTCCTGTGGTGACAAACTCATCTTCACACAGCTCCAACACACTGCAGACTTCACCTAAGTTCAAGGAAACTCATGACAACTCAGTCTTAAGGCAGGCAAACCCAGTGGAGTCACGAAGTCGGGCAACTCTGTCTCAATCTTATCAAAGGGAATATGTTGGCACCTTTAACTTGAGGACAAGTTCTGTTACCTCTCACAGTCAACAGTTCCCAGGCCAGTCGACCAGTTCTCAACAAACACCTCTAGAGGTGGATTCTGTGAATCCAGCAAAGAACATGTCAGACAACTTTTTAAATCAACATCCTCAAACAAATCCACAGAGTCATGTGTCAAACGTTTCTGGGAAACATTATGAAAATGATTCCCAGATCTCTGACAGATATTCTCAACAGCCTCATACTGTAAACCTGTCAAACTTTGTCCAACAATCTCATTATCAGCAAAATGCACAGGGAGTTTCTCAGGCCTTTGTCAGGCAGTACCATCAAACAAATGTACAGAACTCATCTGACAAATTTGCCTTGCAATCGCAGGAACATCAAAGCGATTTTGAGAATTCAACCAACAACTTTGTCAAACAATATCCAGGATCAAATTCAGAAAATCAATCTGGTAATTTTGTCAAAGAATCACATGGTCAGCAAGATGATATACATGGCACTTCAAACAATTTTATCACACAGTACCAACAGGAAAATTCTCAGAGCAAGTCTAACAACCTTTCTGAATTTAATTACCAAGAATCTGCCATATTTCCTAGTCATTCAGAAGGCTCATTGTCAAGATTCCAACATTGTCATAGTCCAATACTGGCAGGTCAGGGATTTGGGGAAACAGAAACCTCGGAAATTCTTAGACGACAAGTCAACACTTGAATGAAGATGAATTTTTAATTCTGTGTATATGTCATTAAATTATTATACCCCCGCCTTATAGCGTAAGCGGGGGTATATAGCGTTCATTTTTTCCGTCTGTCCGTCCGTCCCAAAACTTTATGCGGAGCAGATCTCCAAAACTATGCATGCTAGCTTCATCAAACTTCATACAAATGTCAACCATGATCCCTAGTTGTGCCTTTTGAGGGTTAGAACTATTTCTGAATTTTAATTTTTGAGGTTTCCATGGAAACGTGATTAAAAAGCGACTCTTTGAGGAAGGCATTTTGTGCGGAGCAGATCTCCAAAACTATGCATGCTAGCTTCATCAAACGTCATACAAATGTCAACCATGATCCCTAGTTGTGCCTTTTGAGGGTTAGAACTATTTCTGAATTTTAATTTTTGCGGTTTCCATGGAAACGTGACTAAAAAGCGACTCTTTGAGGAAGGCATTTTGTGCGGAGCAGATCTCCAAAACTATGCATGCTAGCTTCATCAAACTAGATAGACATGTCAAATAGGATCTGTAGTTGTGCCTTTTGAGGGTTAGACCTATATCTGAATTTTAGTTTTTGCGGTTTCCATGGAAACGTGACATAAATAGGGACTCTATAGAGAAGTCTTGTTGTCCGGACCATATCTCCCATACTATGCATGTCAGCTTCACTTAACTTGATACAGAGGTTAACCATGATCCCTAGATGTGTCTTTTGAGGGTAAGACCAATATGCAAATGCTATTTTTGGATGGTTGCTATGGAAACATGACTTCAACAGTGACTATGTAGAAGTCAGTTTGTCCTAAGCATATCTCCTGTACTACATTTGAAAGCACCACCAAACTTGAAACATATGTCAACCATGATCCCTAGATGTGCATTTTGACAACTGGACCTTAATTATATAGCTTACATCTTCAAATGTTATATAGAAACATCTGAAGCTATGTGATCCACTTCATCAAACTGTATTGATATGTTAACCATTAGCCACATATTTATAATTTGCGGGAAGCGGGGGTATGTGAGCTTTGCTCGCTTCTACACTTGTTGTGTTGGTACTAATCTGTGATCAAAAAGCTTACTAAATTTTACAAATTGATTATTAATCAGCTTTTAATTTGCAAATCTTATATTTATTATAGTTATAAAATTACATATTTAAAGTATATGTATTTAAATATCCGCAAGTAGAAGTAGATAAAACATATATATGCGAGCTATGTATTTCTGTATACCACTATGATATATGTTTCAGTTCAGATAATTATCTTCAAAAAGTGCCAGCCTGCCAGTCAATTTCTAGTTATTTTCAGATGTGGAAGTTACAAGAGTGGCCAATCTCATTAAAATAAGATAGAATAATACTCGTACCTTGTGTGTCGATCTGAGTACTACCCAGCAGAGGTCATGTCAGGTGATCTTCACTGTGAACTTTCACCTTTCAATAAATTCAGCCAATTCGAGGTCTTGTTAAATATTGCATTGGATGTGGTGTTTCCTATGTCAACTCTAGTTTGTTTGATGGCTTCTGGCCTCGTCACTGATTGGCTGGAGTAAAAGGTCACCTGACCTCTATGGTGCAGTAATCAGATCAGAAACACGGCAAGGTATGAGTGTAGTGTTCAATATGATTTAAATGAGATTGATAAGTGGTTAGCAAACCCGTCTACCGTCACTAAATGTTTTAACATTGCAAGGCCAGTCAAGGCCAACTGGTCTGTTAATGTAACAACAAGCCCCAAAGACAAAAATTATTTCGAACGGTAATTATGTTTTGGATCACACTATCTGAAATAGTAGAAATTCTTTGGGGACGAGTTCATTGCTGGATTTAAACCCAAACCCTCAAACCTCACACTTATTTCCAGCACTGAATATCCCAAACTCTCAATCACCAGGTTTCAAAAGCTTGACATCGCCAGGCATTGTATAGTGGGCAGTTTGCTTTTACTTCAAATACCAGTAACACATTTAACTATACCACTGTAGCATATTGTTAATAGGATATTTTATGGTTTCAGTTTCGTATAAATTATCCTTCATGGCCTGAAAATATCTTACTGGAATGGCTGTGAAACTCGTGAAAATATTGGCAATACTGAAAGGACAAAATTTCCACTATGTATCGGTTCATGCTTGTTATCCCCCGCCGCTAATCCCTCGCTGCGGGTTTAGCGCGAAGCAGGGGATATAGTTTTCGGCTGCGTCCGTCAGTACGTCCGTACGAAATGGAATAACACAAATACTGTTCACTGGATTCTTTTCATATTTTGCATATGGGTTCATCATAGGGAGAGTAATGTTCCAACATAGGTTTGTGACCTTGACCTTCATTTCAAGGTCACAACAAAACTTTGTCATTTTACTCTTGTCAGCGGGATATCTGAAGAACCATTCATTTTGGTGACCTTGACATTATTCTCAAGGTCACAGTAGAACTTTGAATTTTTCGACATGTTAATGTACATGTAAAGCTTGTCAGCGGGATATCTCAAGAACCATTCACTGGAATTTCATCATATTTTACACAAAGCACCTCCTAGGAAAGACGACGGGCTGATTAGATTTTGGTGACCTTGACATTATTCTCAAGGTCACAGTGGAACTTTGAATTTTTCGACATGTTCGACAGTAGATTTTGCTGATCTTGACATTATTTTTCAATTTTGAATTATTAATTTGCGGCGGGGGATCATGTCACCTGAGTGACAATTACTTGTTCTCTATACATTCCATCCATTATCTATGTACTTTCTGAAGACAAAAGCAAGTTGGTTATTACACTTTCATAGTCAACTTCCCAATGCAAGGCATAACTCTTGCCAGTCTCCATCACTGGCTGATTTAAGTGTCAATATTTTCCTAGCTTTTCTGTGCTAAGAGTAGATCGCTGCACCTGAAATGCATAGTGGGATCTGATTTCCTAGCACAGGAACCTTAGGGAAATGTGGCAAGGCTTAAAGGATAGATGCAATGACATATGGTCCAAATCGGATTCATTAAAATGGGATGTCAATTTGACAATTGCTCGATTTTAAATTTCTTAAATTGGTCCATAAATTACGGATTTTAAAAAAAACGCCTGATTTAGCCCCGGCGACCAGAATAAAAGTCTGCAGGGGTGTGGCCCGTGAAGGGATGACTTCTGTGACGTATCTGGAGGAATCTGATTTTCGGGGATAGTCATAATTCAACGTAATTTCGCAAGAAGAAATCTTCAATAAACCAACTTAAATTTCCCAAATATCAAATGTTTAGATATCCAAACTAGGTAATTCCGCAGATGACAATTACACAATTATTACATAAACATGTCTTTTCGGCGATGTAATACACCTCATAAATTCATTTTGCGGCAGTGATAATCATCATTAATGAATTAACGAGACTCGGCGGAGTAGCTGTCTAGCCGGCCCTGTCTGTCACTTATCACAGTCACGCCTCAGTGAGCATTTTCAAAATGATTGCTAAAACTAATTACGGTAGTGTTAAAATGGGTGAATTAAAATCGTCTTAATTATCAATTGCAAGTATATATTTGTCTCGATTTTATGCTTAATTGATTCCGATATGGAATATACGTAGAGGTAATCATCAGATCTTTAAATCAGCCACTAATGGAGACTGGCACGAGTTATGACTTCCGTAGGTAAGTTGAGGACAAGTGAACTGTTTACTTATTTTCATAGCAGATCACTAGCATATGATAAACACAAAATTGCAACAGTATCATAAAAGTTGTATGATACATTTTGTATGGCATAATTTCTGTATCATCAATGTAATTCATGTAATTTTGCGCAGTATAAATATGGTTCTCCCATATCAGTGGAGTCACATTCACCAATGTTGCACAATTTTTTTAATTCTAAGTTTTGCTCTGACAAAACAAGCATTTCCCACCCTTTAATAAAGGCCTTTTGACACACTTGCTTGGGTTATAATCTGCGTAACAGGTTTTCTATTGTAACTGGTTTTCTATCAAGTATTTATGATGCCATATTAAACTGAATCTAAAGCCCTGTTTATACGGCGAGCGTTTGCATATGAGTATGGACGCATTTGCACATATGTATATTTTACTACCGTAAGCAAATTTGCACCTAGTCAGGGGCAGGTCATCCTCGATAATCCAGCACTATTGTTCCGATAAATCTACACAGATTTATCGGAACAATAGCGCTGGATTATCGAGGATGGGGGCAGGTGCAAATGTTTACTACCGTGAGTAAATATGGTATTTTCACTTTTTTAGTAAAAGTTCGTCGTATACAGACATAGTGACTTCACACAGGTTGAGAAAATATATTAGAGAACTTTAGAAACTCTTGATACTGTTTTTCAAATTCTCTATATTGGATAATCTCCTTCTTTCGCGCGATGACCTTCAAAATCTATCTGACTATCCGATTTTCATTATATAATTAGGGCGATATAGTCAAAACAATGTTGAAAAATATAAAGTAATGTCATTTATTTAGTTTACATCTAATTAATATTAATTGGCATGTTTAAGGAATTCTCTATTCATATATTAAAAGAGTTGGAAGCCCATTTGCTTAGGCAGAAATTAAATGCATATGGACGCAAAGTAAATTTACTTTTACTCACGTGTGTTTATTACTACCATTAGCAATATTGCATATGTGCAAAGTTCGCCGTATAAACAGGGCTTTAGTTATCAATGTATCAGCTGAAGTCATCTTATGAATGGACATATTCATGTTGTTATTATTTTACATATATATCAACTGTTCTATCTAATTAAAGAAATACAAGATAACACGTCAATAATACAGTTGTTTTTTAAATCCTTGAGTCTACAATTTAATGGCTTAATAGTTTACTTTAAATGCTTTTAATCATACCCATCAAACGCAGTATTGGATGCATAGCACTCACCACTTGAACATTGTACATCTTCAGCAATTTAGAAACTCTTGAGATTCTAAATCTGTATAAATTCAATAGATTGTCTTCTTGTGCCTTCGAAATTTTCGATTTTATTTTTGGTATATACACTTTCTTTCTTGAACATTTTTTTGTCACTGTTTTGTTTGCATAGGATTATTCTTTGATTAAACTTAATTGTCCGATTTGATCAAATGTATCATCACTGTCAGACCCAGTAATTTGAAATTTGAAATTAATCAAAATTTATACAAACCGACCCAAAGGTGCTTTCTTTGTCAAACAAAAGCCATAGGGGGAGGAGGAGTTTATCTAACTTATGAACTGACCAAAACTGTATTGAAGATGTTATTTAATGTTTTATAATCATCACGGACTCAATTGTATATACTATTGGGATCAGTTGGCATGCAAGGAGGGCATAGCTGCAATCTACACGTGCATCCCAAATCATGCACAACACAGGGTTCATATTGACAAATAAACAGTTGTCATATTGTGATCCTTCATAGCTCAGTTGGTAAGAGCGTTGGTAAGCAAGCGAAGGGTCCAGAGATCGAAACCAAGCATGATCACTAGAAATTGTGAGGTTTCAAAGTTGAGATATTTTAGAAGAGTGTACATCAGGAGAAACATTTCATATAATCATATACACGTCTAGTGTTAATGGCAGGCGCCTATTACTAACCATTCAAATGTAGTGGCCAAGATTAAAGTTTCTCGGACAGATGGAAAGATTTACAGAAGCATTAAACAAAAGTATAAGGTTAACACGTCTCATTGCGCTAAAGGAACGCTCGACAGCTGCAGAAGACAAAGTAACATGGATATTTGGATATAGATCTTCTTTTTTAAAGTCAAGTTTTGCCAAAAAAACCACGATGGTTTCTCGTCTGTTAGGAACATCTGTCCGACTTGATTTCCATCGCCAGATTTCTACCGTTTGATGCTCATGTGAGCTTTAGTGAACTGGGAATATTCTTCTACCCATTTCCTCGGTCATAATGGACTGAAGTAAGTAAAATTTCGGCCATATACGCAGATAAACCTGTCCTCTTTTTGCTGAACCATATGACCAAGCAAAGCCAGTAGTCTTCAGACCAGTTTTAACCACATTTTAACTAGATTGACTTCAGACTTGCACATATTGGTACAGTAGGAGTAATGTTGTATCGCAGAGTGCAACATGAGAGAACACTGAAATGTGTACAGGATTATGTGTTGAGTGACAACAAGGTGAATACTGAATGGAACATCAAAAGGACTTTGATCTAGAGTCCCTATCTCGCTCACGGGAACTCAAACTTCAACTATAACATCGAATGATGCTTTGAAAGTTGACACCGAACCCGCACAACTTGCTCAGTGTGTTTCACAGAGTTCAGTGATTTTCATTTTTCTCCCCTTTGCTTCTAGTCCCTTCCCACAGAGGTTAATCCCTTCAGATTTCCGATCCTAACCTTTGTTCAACATGACTTGAATCCGAGTGCAGAAATGGAGTGTCTTGATTGTTTGCAATTTAATCTAGTTGTTTTTATCTTTATCTCACTAAGCTGATTAGAGTGTCTGCTAACGAGTTACGCCTCACTTCACTGTCTACATGCAGTAGTTTTTATTACCAATTACGTCAATTCTCTGAAATTCGGTGTCTGCGACAAATCAGAGACAAATAGTTCCTAGTTCATTTGTGTTATTTACATCAGACATATTCGAGCAATACCCTTAACAGTCAAATGCCTAGCTCTATCAAGTCTTTCGGTTGATAGTGGTCTGAAAGATGAGTTTTCATTGGTTGAGAAGCTGGAATACAGTATGAGGTTCCCCATAGCGGGGATTTTGCTGGAGCCTTTAAAATCAGGCCATGTGGAACAGAGGATAGGATCGGAAATCTGAAGGGGGTAACCTCTGTGGGAAGAGAATGCATTGCTTCCTGCGAATTCACATTTGATTCCAATTTCGTAGTGCATGCCAACAGACGTTTTGTGGAAAACGAAAACGCAAATTCAATGTTTTGTACTGTTGACAATATATCATTGAGGGGTGTTATGTAGCAGCTATGAACCAAGGCCAGATTTTAACAAGTAGTCCTTCAGTGAAGTAAGTGAAGTCTCGTGATGGCTCACATACAATTCAAATTACTGCTCACGTTTGAGGCACCATCTTAACCTTGCCTTCCTCATGTGTGGCAAGCCTTTTTTTTACTCAATATTTTGCAAGTTCCAACTGAAAATAACCCGGCTTAGGCAGCTGTCTTTGTACTGTCAGCCTCAGTGAAACTTAAATTGATTCCTTTTGTGCAGTTCGACTCTGGTCGTTTAGAGAAATGTGTCAAACAGAGATATAAATGTGTTCCCAGGGTGAAGATTATGAGGCCTCATCAACAATGACATCTTCACAACGTCACAGGCATAACGAAAAGATTTCCATATCTTCTCCTTCCGCCCTTGACCTCAACCCTCGCATTTTCAGTGCTAAGATTTTAATGAACTGAGCAAGCTAATCGGATGAGCCAATCAGAAGACAGTTGTATTGCCTCTGTGACTGTGTCGATCGTCGCTTATTTTGAATTGGTTCCGCATGTAAACGGCGATTTCATTGGCTGTATGTTAGCAGATGGTAAGGGACGTAACTCGTGATCACGATAAGTTGTCGCTGATTCGTTTCACCACTTCTGGCTAGGTTGAAGGCGAGGTAAAAAATGGAGAGATCTCGATACATTTTCACCTTGCCGTTGGAAAAAGCAACAACGAGTGAAAAACATTTCTGTGAATTTCAGTCGTTAACCAACTGGTTTCTAATTTGTGATGAGCAAATATCCAAAAGCTCATTTTTAATGGCTGGTGTTATGATGTTTTGCAGATGACTGTTCAATAAACTCATCGTGTTTTACATGATAATTCAAAAGGGCTATAAACTATCTATTTTCAACATCATGACATCTAAAAGCACTATTTCGACTTCTGCAAAAAGTGGCAACTAGTGTTTCAGATTTGAACGGGTTCTTCATATCATCTGGCTTATGAATAACTTTTGTTCTATAATTCAAAGTTTTCTCGGCACAAAAGTTGAGTATAGGTGTTCCGATACTTAATATCCAATCTTTAGAAACTGTAAGATACAGTTTTGGTGAATCTGATGCCAGTGAAGGTTTTCAAGTCGCACTTTTTTTCTCCACAGAACACACGACGAATAGTTGCTTGATTTCATGTTGGGTGAACTAGAAGACGAAACCTCAGTTTAAGACTGCAATTTTACACAAAAAATATTTTTTCCACAGTTTTCAATTTTAAACTTTTTACTAAACTGATGAATTTTTACTGATGCTCTATGTTGTAGTTTCAAGGCGCTGTAGCATGTATTTGGCAATTGGCACATCATGTTTTTATCAATTTTGCCATTTACAATTAGGTTTATACAATACATAGTTACTTTAGAGGGAAAAAGATTTCTTTACACGACCCGATAAGCTGTATTCATAGGTTTTCCGTATGGAAAGAAGATCGTGTGACGTAGAAGGCGACAGTGCCAGTCGTGTGAACCTCTTCAGTGTCAGAGGACGATGTGTAGGTCTCATGAGAATTGAGAGTTCAGGCAGCAAGATGGTTGACCATTCTACTGTTGTATCATATTCTAACACATCAGGCCTGAAAGGTCAGATGTGCTTATGGCATGGGCCGTCGTCCGGCGCCTGGCGAGACGGTCGAGTCACTAGTCGACATAGGAAGCAGAAATTTTCCGAATAACATCTTTATCTCATGTAGTTTCAAGTTTGTTCATTTGAACTTGGCCGCCTATCAAATATGGGCGTGGCAGGGGAGCCACCATAAATTTCAGTCCAGGAACTAGTAGTGTTAGGAAGCTATTTTTTTGTGAATAGGATATGTGTATGATGGAGACCAAAACTTTCAAGTATCATTCGCCTAACAATGTTTAAGCTATTATAAAATTCAGTTTTTTCTTCTCCCAGACAACAGGCAAGCCAGTATAGCTTATACCTGAGCCTATTACATCATTTCACATAATAGGGGACAGCAAGGGGTACGTTAAGAGGTCAAGCATTGCAACACTTCCCTCACCACTGCAGGCTGACTGATTGTTAGTATGTGCTTTAGTCATATTGGTCTCATGCACTGACGCTGACATTTTTGTTTAAAATCTATGCCATTGAATTGTGCTTTATCTGAACTATTTTTTTATGTCTACAACATCAATCGCTATAAAGCAGGATAGCTGCAGAGCTCATAGATCTTTTTTAATTACTTTAAATGAACAAAAAGCACTAGAATGCTGAAATCTTGTGTAGACATATTTTTTAAGCAGTTATAATTACATAATATTAATCTATTATTTTGATTTAAGCAGTTGTTAAACAATTCACTCACTGAGTCATCATCCTAAGATATTAAATCATTTATTTCTGATGAGCTACAGAGCCCACTCTACTTTGAGTGTTAAGGTATCGCTACATCAGTCAGATCACTTTAGTACCTTCTCGTGGCCATGTTAATGTGTTAATTGATTCAGGAGATATATTTACTAATTGGTAACACTTATTTGCCTCTTTGTGAGAGCACTTTATTTCAGTAAGCACGTGCTACAACGCCATTAATTTGTTTATATTCTTGTAGAAGAAGCAAAACGATTTTAAACACCCTGGGTGCCGTTCCACTAACCAATCTTAGCCCTAAGATCAATTTTAGCCAATGTTAAGGGATGGGCTTACGATTGATCTTAGGGCTAAGATCGGTTGGTGGAGCGGCACCTTGAGACGTTCCTTGTGCAGATTCCCGTGCTGACAGCAATGCCCACTGTGATCTTGAAAATAATTTCACCAAAATCAATTGGCTTTGCTTCTTCGCTTGGTGAAGCGTCACTAGTAGAAGCACTGTACACGTTACCGTCACAGTTACATAGAAATGTCTTTGTGACCTTGAATATAGTGTTCCGGTCCCCACAATCGACTGTTCCCTGCGTCTTCCCTTGGAAAAGGTTTTCATGAATTTGATATGAATATGCTGAACAGAGTGTTTGTTGATACAACACTATTTTTAAAACATTACTCTAATTATTTTTCAAACTGGTGTCATCCTGCATATTTTATTATCCTGTTCCATCTCACAGGGTATTTATCCACAATTGTACTATCAGTTATGGAAGAATTGCTGATAAAAATATCCCGATGGAACAGTATCAGTTATGGAAGAATTGCTGATAAATATATCCCGATGGAACAGGATGATGTTTGGTCAATATATAAAATAGTTACCAAACTCGACCTGTCCTTTAAAGGGACAGAGGCACGTGCGTGCTCAAATAAGTTGATGGAATGTATTGAAATGAACAATAATGTCACCAATAGTAAACGCCCTTCTCTCTTTGGAAAATCAAATAAAAAAAATGAGTATGCATGGTTCTGTAAAGCCATGGGAATCGTCTTTGTAATGCGAAATAATAAAATGTGTTCACATTTAAATGGCCGCCATGCACTTTTTGCTTTATACGCAACATCGTTATTACCACTAAAAAATAAATGGTCTGTGTAATAAGATGCTTTACCATCGTAAACTATCATTATAAATAGGAAAATTTAAAAAATAAAATTTGCGAAAAACGTGCTACAGCCTCTTTAAATAAGATGAATCACCTCAACAACTAGGCCTAACAGCATCGTCGTCCACGATCCACTAGTACCAATTAACGGCCCCGAGTTTCGGGGATGGTAAGGTTATCAAGTGGCTAATGATCAACATCCACGAATGCTCATCTAACTTGGCTGCGATATAACCTGGGTCTCTGCAACTATTCACAATAAATAGGAGTTGCATCCTCAAAGTTTTTCACCAGTAAACCTTATTTAAGATGTGTAAGAATACGTTATTATGAACCTTCAAAGGTACAAACTGCGGAAATGAATAAATTCCCCAAAAGTTGTTCACCAGTAAAACTTGCTTTATAAGATGTGTAATTACAAGTTATTATATTAACCTTCAAAGGTACAAACTGTGGAAATAGAAAATAAAAAAAAATAAATTAAAAATTGCCTGCATTAACCTTTCTAAAGCAAAGGAAAGCATTTACTTCCTAGGGTTTAATTTATGTAAAATGTTACTCTATCAAAATATTTAAAAATCCACAATTGAACCCTGTAGGCCATGTTTGCAGGAAAGGGATATAGGACTACATGTACTGTTGTTTGAATAGTCGTGTTTATGCAGCTTTAAAACTAAGAGAAACATAAAATCTTCAGAAGAAAGATTGTTGTATGTGATGAAATATATTTTCCTCGCATTCTGAAATATTAGCCTTGCCAACCCAAGACCTCTATAGTCGTGAACTCGAAGAAAGTCCTCATAATGTTTAACTTGGTCTTTCACGCCCTTTGGTTATACAATATGGCATAAACATCGACATAGATACACTTTGAGTTATATACAAGAACACTTATGTAGGTACTTCAAATGTCATTCGTGGATAATTAGACCGTCTTGTGTATATATTTGTCTTTCGAAAAGTTACGTTGCTAACGTATTTACAGACAAGTGGGCGGTAGCTAGCGATATTAAGTGTAATGACAGTTAATGTCTTAATGTTCTCTATAATCAGATGAATCGGAACGTCTTTGGAATAAATGATGATAATTTCATGGTTTCAAATACAACCCAAGGTAACTTCTAATTTACCTTATTTACGACTGGAGAAACGGATGTTTGTAAATTAGCGACGTCCGGTGCTTACTTGAACTTAGCTAGAATCTGGTACATTAACATTCGCACTTTAACAACTATAAACTATTAAAAATTAAATGTCAGAATTTAAATAAAGTGGTTTTAAGGATTTATGTTTAATCGTTATTGTATTCTGTACATTAAGGAATACTTTTATAGCCTATAGTTTGTACTGACAGATTTTCCGTATTTTAAAAAAATGTTAGTTAACAAGGTTCAGTTTTGAAATTGTGTATTTTGGTACTTCGAACTTTTTCTGTTCCATGTTAACCAAAGACACTTGTCTTTGACACTGGTCAATATTTAAAAGGAGGTATATGGGGTAATTATGCGATCAACGGCGCTATAGCATTTTTTAAAATATTATCTATTCTCAAATTTTCTATTTTAAAAAAATTAAAGTTTATACAATATATGATTACGTTAGAGGGTAAAACATCTTATTGCACGACCCGACAAGCCGTACCCATAAAATTTACGATTATCGGTATTGGAAGAAAGTGGTGCTGGGTATAAAGTGACAATGTTGTGAAACCCTTCAGTGTGAGAGGTAGATTTGTAGGTCTAATTTTGAGAGTTTTTAGCCAGCAAGATGACTGGAATTTCATCATTGTCCCATATTTAAAACCTAATCTGAGTGTTTAGATATGGCTACATCAGTCAGATCACTTGAACTGCCTTCCCGCGGCCATTTGAATGTAATCACCTTAATATAGCCAGGCGACGGGAAATGGACTCGCATGCCTTAACCGAACCATGAGCTTTTGTTTTAGAACTCGTTTTATTGATTCAGGAGTATTATCCAGCCATTGGTAACACTTAGTTACCTTTTCTGAGAGCACTTTATTTCAGAGAGATCGGCGTACTACAGCGACTCAGGATACGGATTCAAGATTCTTTGTTACTTCATAGGCTGAAAGGTGTTATAAGACTACAGTACAGAGTGTTTGTTACATGTATTTAGAAACCTATCAGGGATTGTGTCTATTGTTTCGTAGGTATATTGTTTTCTCGTAATAACCCCTCATTATTAGTTCAGTCGGTATTTCTTCTGATAATAACCACGTATGAGGTTTTTATTGTGAAAGAGAGTTTTTACTTTTGATAGTAAGACCTTAAATGAGACTAAGATTCTTTTTCACAAGTCAATTCATAACAATTATTATCGAAAAGTATACAAAGATAACTCTTTCAGAGTGTAGATGGCGGGAATCGAACTCGATACCCGTTGCTCTTCAAGTTTACCTCCACGCTACCGAGGAAGCCGAAGGAACTGTGTGGATTTCCTCTATTTACAGTCACACTGTCTCTGCCTCTATATAACGCTAGTCCGGGAGACATACTCTTTATAACGCAGCATTTGGGAGTCAAACATTATAAAATGTAAAATTTGACATTTGACAGTTATAAAATTAAAAAAAACACTACCCCTCATTCTTCTGCTGTAAGAAAACCTCAATATACGATAAGCGCTCACATTTATGTTTTACGGTATCCAAGTTAGATAAAACACTCTACCTCGGTTATGCTTGGGATTGAAAACCCTCGTTAAGAAAGCTTCGGGGAAGCTTCGCTTTCGGTCTTACTTCCCGCTCAGCTTTCTTACCTCGGGTTTAACAATCCCAAGCATAACCTCTGTATCGTGGTTTATCCTCCACACAGTAGTAACCACGATTGCACCAAGATGAAATCGGGAATTTTAACACATTTACTTGATAAAAAAAGTTTTTGGGGGAATCTATCAATGTACACAGTAATATTATACTTATATATAATAGACATAACCTTGTATAGATGATTTGCGGTTTAACGCCGCTTTCAAGAGTATTTCACGTGTACAACGGCTGCAATTATTATGGCAGGGAGAAAGCATGCAGCACCACTGTAGCTATACATTGCCGTGAAATAAGCGAGCATTGGCTGGAACTAGCAAACCATGGGTGGTCCTGAACAGAAAGTCAGCATAGCATGCGCCCAAATCTTACTGCGTGTAGAACAGTTCTCTGCAGAAGACAAAATTGCCAAACTCGACACATTTCGAACGCGCTAACCACTGCGCTATCATTAATTAACTCTTCATACGACAAACCCAGTTCTAAATGGGACATCAAGGATACATAGTGGAGTAGGGTGATTGGTGCAGTTACAACAGTTACAACTTGGTTAATTGACGATACCTAAAAATCTATTTTCTTCTTCTCCAGTACGAAAAGCTCTAGAAACCTGAAATGTGTACATATTACTTATATTGTAGATGTGAAGACCCTGTAACCCCAAATGTAGATCAAGGGGGTCATTTCATCAAGCCTTTGATCATTTTCTTCTCCAGTACAAGAAGCCCTAGAAAGCTGAAATGTTGTGTACAGGCTTCTTACTCAATAAGGAATTGGTGACCCCATGACCCAAACTGTTGGTCACAGGGGTCACGACCTAAAAACCTATTTTTTTCTTCTTCTCAAGTACGAAAAGTTCTAGAAAGTTGAAATGTTGTGTACAGGCTCCTTACTCAATATGGAGTTGGTGATCCCATGACCCCATATAGTGTCTCAGGGATCAAAACCTTAAAAACCTATTTACATCTTTTTCTCAAGTACTTCAAAATTGTTATACCTGTTATAAATTCTCCTGAAAAATTTACATTTTGAAACTTATTTATTTTAATGTTTAAAGCTACAGAGCCAATGGCTCTATTTTTCAAATATCAAGTGACCATCACCACGTGTATTTCTAAAAAGACCACCCAGAGTCGTACAAGAGAACACAACTCATAAGATTTGTGATATCATTAATATATTCATCTTAACTTTAAAAAAACAACTCGTATATTTCGAGAAGTTTTTGTTCCTGGTGCGCAATATTCTTATGTGTACATATTTGTTCATTTTGCGGTATTACATTTGCCGACATACTTTGTGTTGCAAAGGTAAATTTAAATCACAATTAATATGACAATTATCCCAAACTAACTTACCTGCAAAAGGTTTTGTTCGCTTTGTCAAGGAGATAAGGAAGACAGATACTGAACATGAGTTACACGTATTGACTGAATGTTACACGACTACATTATATTTACAAATTACCGTAGACTATATGTTTCACATTTTTGTTATCATTAATTTCACGTACAGACCTAGTTAAAATTAGTTACATAGCTCAAACTATGTGCAACGATTGTTGGTAGTTTTCAATTCAAGAAAGCAAAATTGGTTTTACCCCACAAAAATAGTTTCTTCCTCTCTTTTCTCATCATGATTATTTTTGATCTTCTTTTCCTTATTAATTTTAAATGTTTACAAAGTTATCTTTAATTATCAAAGTGAAATGTTAATCAGTCATTCACATTATGTTTCTTTAAAAAGTCATTTTTATTATCAATATTTCATTTCAAAGTGTTTTTTTGTATTTGTATTGCAGCCAGACGAGTCCACTTTGACATCATAGGGGTGTCGGTACTTTACCATGGGTTTATAGCCTATAACCCTTACACTTATAATTAGTTAAAACAACATAAGCCGTGCCCGTATGACATGATGAACTCACCCTAACGATTGGTTAAGACAGACAGATAATTTATTAAAGTCTCACCTCATAATACACAAATAAAATAAACAAATATACAGATGCAATTAATAAAAGGGAACTACCCATGCAGGGTTACGAGAGACTATTTGATAAACTATATACACCAAATTTTTTGAAAAATGAAAGACTATTCGTCACATGTAAATTATGTAAAACCTCATTACAAAAAAATACACAAATTAAGTTACAAATAATACAATATACATATAAAAAGAAAAGGTAAAAATATACATTAATATAAGTGCATATGCTATAAAACAGTGCAGTTACTGATTGCAGTTTAATCCATGGTCATGACGTCACTCTATTGTGTTATCAGTTGATTATTATTTAGGAATCTACTGGTCATTGACTGTCCCAGTCAGAAGGGGTGTTAGGTTTAGACATTTTCAGTAATGGTACATTTTTCGAGACTGATGTATTTTGTCTTGGTGTATAGGATAGGATCTTAAAATATCTAGACAACTATAGACAAATTAATGTTTGTAATGCATGGAATCGAACATGCAACCTTTCGCTTGGTATTCAGCGCTTCTAACCACAAGGCCACAAGACGCTGTTAGAAACCTAAGGATTGTTTGTCAGTAAGAATCCCGCGTTCTATTCATGACTTGTAATGCACGGAAGGCATGACAATGCAGATTTTTTAGCTGTCAATCACATCGCTTCGCGTGGAAGTTTTGCGCTGCACGTGCGTGGAAGAATCCATTTCATGAGGGTCGCAGCTACTTGTACCATATCCGATGAATGAGCACCGAAATTTGCAAAATAATTGATTTTGGTGTCCCCTAATTTAAATTTATTGTTTCAAATGTAAAATGATCACATATGCATCTTTCGTGACGTCATACATAGATTAAGATGGAGAATGCATTCGGAGCAGTGGATTTGTTAAAAATAATTATTTTTAACGAATCCACAGCTCCTCATGCATTCTCCATTACATAACACTTACAAAACTTAAGTACGGAGTAGGAATAAAGATGATTAAACTTGAGGGGATTACAAGAATTAAAGTATGGGATTGTATATGAATTGAATGACTGTGTGACCAGCGTTCAACAGACCATGACATGTTCTAAGATTTTTAAGACTTGGCGAATAGAGAAACTGTCAGGTAAAATAGTTTTCTGTTTATTCTCACCTGTGTCTAATTACACCTCAAAGACGACACAGTTTAACGCCTTAGCAACAACTTACGTTCACCTATTTAACTCATCGTTTTCCTTGACATGGGTCAGTTTGACACTCAACGCCTGACTCAACAACAGGATGCAACTCATTTAAGACTTATAATAACTCTCTGATTTATGACATGTGATTATCACATTATGTGAGGGATATTTAAGAATGGACAGAGAGGTTCAAGCCAAGCGGTGAGGAGACAAGAACAGAATGGTCAGCCAAACGAAGAGAAACCACCTCGGGAGGGTCGCAGCTGTCCTAACGCTCATTTACCTGGTATCAGCTACAGGTAGGATAGATCTTGTCTTTATCTTTACAGGGTTTTTCATAATATTCAATCTTAACTTTGCTTCCAAAATGACATGTTTCCAAATTGTCGTTTGACTAATTGAATCGCGCATTTCCGTTTTGGGATCAGAAATCACTACTTCTCCCTTTATCGTCACTGTGCTGAATTATCTAGCATTAAAACGATACAGCAAAAGTCAATACTTCTCGATAAAATATCACAACTTTTAACGTTTGACATAGGTTTGATATACACTGAATCTCTCTCAGCCCTAGTTGGTGATGTGATGTAAGCTTTAGTTTAAAAGACTATCGGCGTCATCGTTGACGGACCGTTGCAGAAAACAGACATAACGCTAAGGTTAGCATCAGTATCATCATTTAAAGGGACTGTACTACGTTTTTGCAATTTTATTTTTTTTAAATTTTCCATTTATAATGACAGTTCATGCCATGCATATTTACTTTAGAGGGTAAAACACCTTATTACACAAACCAATTATCCGTGGTGGTAATAATGTAGTTGCGTATAAAGCCAACATTGCATGGCTGCCATTTTAATGTGAACACATTTTATTGATTTGAATTACAAAAACGATTCCCATGCCTTTACCGAACATACATATATGTACATTTTTTAACTTGATATTTCGAAGAGAGAAGGGTATTTTACTATTGGTGACATTATTTTTCAAAAACATTATCAACTTATTTGAGCGAAAATACGTGCTACCTGCTAAGATTGGACTAATAATGAAATGATGGGAGATGGTTTGGAATAGAGAAATCACATGTCCATAGTTTAACCTGGCTGTCGAATACCAATACCATGTTTGTATTCATATGTACCTTGAATAAAGTTTTACTAGTTTTACGATTCTTACAAACATACTAATCAACAAAATACAAACATGTATTTCATATCTATGCTGTCAACGGAAAATGTGTTGGTTTGAAAAGATTTAAGTAGTTTACATTGCATGCAAGAAAGAGTAAAGGTAAATTTTAATAAGAAGGATGTCATATGTTATATTTACTTACAATGACATACAAATAGGTTTATAATATACGTCAATATTATATAAAAGTGTATACGTGTATATCCTGCAATGTACGCCCAGGGGCAAAAGAAAGAAGAACCCATAAGGAATAGACACCACTGAAACATAGTTATATTATGTCTCTTAAAGCTAAATTTCATTATTACGTTAACAAAAGAATACATCTACCATCGAAAATTGGCAAACATTATACCGTCTATGAGCGGTCTGAAACCGAAATTAAGATTAAATTACCAATTACACAAATCCAACGCTTATTCACAGTCTAAATACGATTCATTTGTCTCATTCTGGTCATCCTGCCACAATCTATTTATATAAGAATTTGCATGTCAAATGTTTTTGGATTCACTTATTGTGTTAATACCATTAAATGAAAATGAAACATGCTGTACCCTGAGAAAAAGAAATAAAGTGATACATAAAAATTAAAAAAAAATGTCTCTTAAATCCAACAAAATTTAATTTTAAAATTGTCCAAATAATGTTTCGCTGACAGATTTAAAACTATCCACGTTTTGAAAGCCCCTTAACCATAGGAGACAGAAGAGTTAAATCTGGTTTTCTGGTTTGCTTTATGACATCCTACTGTAACGATGCGTCATAACGTAACGTCCAAGAATGTGCATTGTGCCGACAACGTCGTGTACTAAGATAATCTCCTAGCTATTTGAACTACCTTCTATTTAAAATAAAACTGACACAAACGAATGGACCTTCTGTAAAGTATCTGTAGAAACTATAGTGCATATTTTCTATGATTGCCCTAAAGTGACTAACATATGGGATAGACTGAAGACATGGATAGAGCAAAAAAAACAGATTCAATATTAAACCTATCAAAACGAAACAGAAAGACGAAATATGATTCTAAATCTAACAACAGTCAAATATAATATATACATATCAAAGTTAAAGAAAGCTAGCTGTACCGCAATTTAACATTATAACAAGATTTAAACAATGTCTATGAATTTGATAAACACATTTGTTACTCAGATTACAATTATTCGAAGTTCACAAAATTCTTGTCTGTATGCCATAATCTTTTTAAAGATTGACACTCTACAACTTCGGTGAAAGTATGGAAATGCCAGGTCCAAATAAATGGAACAAAACCATCACCTCTACGTTTTATTGAATTTGCAAAGTTAGCTTGTAGTTGCTCTGTATAATTACATGTATTTGTACCTATTTATATTGTAAAACAGTTTTATGAATGAAACATGTTATATATGTCTATGTATTTGAAAAAGAAAAGAAAATTATAAAAAAAATAATCTCCTATTTAGTAAATTTCACTTTAAATATCAGCCAGTATTTTAAAAAAACCTTTGAAACAGCAATGCATCTTTCTCTCTACGACATATACATTGTAACCTGATCAAAGACATTTAAAGTCGACTTTCGGCCTACCCGGCAGCAAGACTTGGTATCGTTTCTTTTGCCCATCGATATATGGGTTCCTCGCAATAAACTTAACTTGATTTGAAAATTATTTGAAAAACAAACCCACAATTTAAAAGCATTATGTAACAGCACCCCTTTTCTAAGAAGAAATAGAGTTACAATAGGGTCAAGAATACTCAAAAACAATAATCAAGAAAGCTGCCTTGTAAATATTTCTCAACATAAGCACGTACTAAAATTACAAATTAAAAGTTCAAATGAATAAATGCAAATGAATGTTGCATCAAATCGACACTGACGGCATGTTACCCAATCATCGCTCCAAGCGAAACCTATGGAGTTATCATTCGAAAATCAGTCTCATATTCACAAGGGTTCGAATCGCTGTTTCGACTATAGTTTTCAAAATTCAAATCTAGATTTTTGCAATCATATACCGTTTATATACGATGTGTTGAGCTTATATTCCAAATTTGAGCGAATCGGTGAAGAAATAAAGATGTTTCGATACATATCCCCGCTTTTGATATGTAACAACTTCCCGAACTCTTGCCAGTCTCATTACAGGCTGATTTAGGTGCTTAGAAATCCAGAACCACTATGCATTTCAGGTGCAGCGAATCACTATCTAGGCACATCAAAGCGAGGAAAAATACCGCAAGGGTTAAATCAGCCAGTAATGCAGACTGTCAAGAGTTATGCCTTGCGTTTGGAAGTTGGATATGTAATAGAGACACCTCAATTTCGAGGACTTACCAGAGATCGTGGATCCCTGAGAGAAAATTACATCAGACAGACATGAAACGTGACGTCAACGCTAGCCTCACAGCGCCACCTGGTTAACCTTTAACATCCGGTGTCAGGAGCGCCAGTCAACATCTACTTGGTTCAGAAATACCCAATCCTCAATTCTCGGAAAATGGAAATTTCGACTATTTAAAGTGATTGTATCACGTTGGCTCTTCATAAGATGTAGGCCTTATTCACAATGTTGCAAAACATCACCATACCTGTTCCTGAAGTAGCATACAAATGTAATATATATATAGGTATCCGAAAATAATTGAAAACATATTTGAGGGATATAGCACCAGTTTTACAAACTTATCAGCAAAAGAATTTCCCATGTCAAGTTTAGTTGGCTTAAAGAGACTGAATAGCTGTTCGTATCTATCCTTCGTGGTGGATTAAACTATCTTTCTTTGTTCCTGGTTTTGTTTCTTTGCCCATGAGTGTATTTCCTCCATCAGAGACCAAAACTACTCTGACGTTACATCATGTATTCAGAAGCCCGATAAACTAAATTAAAGTTTAGTAAACATGCCTTTGAAATTGTCGTATCCTTACTGGGATCAATAAGAGAGTACAAAAGGACATTGTACTTGCTTTATGGCGATCTTAAGCAACTTACTTTCAAAATTAATATTTTTAAATTACCAGGCAAAAGAAAGTATACACCTTAGTTGGTTTAATCCCATGTATGTTTTTCAATTCCAAATATCTTGAGTTTCCGACGTCCTTCTCTAAAACTGTCAGTGGTATAGGGATTTAGTCATCAGTCAAATAATACTTCTACATCGTTTTTAATTTGTTAAAAACATAATGAAATTTTAAATTTAAATATTCTTCAAAAAATTATTTGAATAAATAGCAAATGTCTTAGGATATATGCCATATCCTATGTGAAAATCAATAAACGTGCATAATTCTGTACACATTTTCAACATTTAAAAAATATTAGTGAGTCATGTTCGTGTAAATTTGTTTTCTTACACCTGTCTACATTAAACAAAGATATGTTAGTTAACCAATTACAAATTAATTCTTTCAAACAACTGCAGATAAGTGTTGTTGTATCGTGCCATAATCTAATTTTTTTAAAATATATTGAATAAATCGAAACCAAACGAGGCGTGTATTTTATTTTGCCTGACCGTTGACTTATATGTCAAACACCCTGACCAAAACGATTTCACCAAACAATCATTCTCTTCCCAAAGAGTTATCTCCCTTCAGATTTTCCACTCTAACTTCTGTTCTACTATGGTGAATTTCACGTTTCTAACAAAATCCCCTAGCGGCAAAATATATATATACCCGTTTTATCCAATGAAATCACATTTTTACATAGGTTACGTCGTTTACAGCGACTTAGTTGTTACAAAGATCTTAGTCGTTGACTGTAAACGGTCTTGCTATTTAGCCAATCTCCTTCGATAACGTTCTGATGTAAATGGTAAAAATAAAGTATTTTAAGTTGATGTCTCTGATATCCTCTTCTTCATTTATCAGCATGTTTATGGTAAATTGTTTTCACAAAATCTAATAGCACCTTTCGAGGAAAACAAATTAAACAAGAAAACGTTTATCTTACGTTTCTGTTCCAAAATTGCATTATTACTTTGTCAGCGGCAAATAACGGCGTCGCTGATTGCGCAGTTAGTTTCAAAGGCAACCAATCAGACCTCTCCATTTCTAGCCGAGAAATTCGTTATAGTTGAACAGAGGTTATGATTGAAAATCTGAAGGGAATACCGTGTGTGGGAATACATCCATATGTGAGTGAACAGACACTTATTAAAGGGACAGTAGCACGTTTTTTCGCTGAAATAAGTCGATGAAATGTATTTGAAAAATAATGTCACCAATAATAAAACACCCCTCTCTCTTCAGAAAATCAAGTTAAAAATAAGTGTACATGGTTCCGTAAAGCCATGGGCATAGTTTTTGTCATTCAAAATAATAAGATGTGTTCACAATAAAATGGCCACCATGCACGTTTTGCTTTATACGCAACACCGTCATTACCACCACGGATAATTGGTTTGTGTAATAAGATGTTTTACCCTCTAAAGTAAATATCAATGACATAAACTATCATGAATGGAAAATTTGAAAAAATAAAATTGCAAAAAACATGCTACTTCCCTTTTAACATATTGAAGTATTCCATGGGTCACCTTGAGAAATGAACTCTTGTACAAAACAAATGCTTATCAAAGACATTCAGGATAGATCTCGTGAGCCAGGAGTATTTTTTTACTCGTGAATAACGTTTATTTTACCAGCGAGTTATCAACGTTATTTCTGTCCTAGAAACACTAACATACCCAATCGCTAAAAGTAAAGAAGGAACGAAACGAAATACAATAGCCCCCACTATAACACTCTTCCGTGTAATGCGATGCTCGTTATAACGTTAGGTAAAGGTTCGATGTCTTCGTAATGTTCGACAAAAGGGTGCAGTATGATCCGTTTTGAATATTATGAAACCCAGGCAATTTTTCTGATAATTAGGTGTTCAATTCGGTAACATTGTTTTTTGCGCCCCAAAACATTGCGCAGTAGTATATACCAATCAATCAAAATGTGCGTAATAGGCATACGCTCTTCGATTCCGATTCGGAGACCTATATGCTGGTAATTACAAGCGCGACTCTATTTATTTTTCTACCCGTTTTTCCACTCATTCTTTTTAAAGGTGCATTGCCCCGCAGTGTCTGTTTGAAGGGTGCAGCTTCTTACCATCTGGGACTAACAGCCTGCCCAGAAGGACGAGTGGTCACTAACCAAGGAAAATGTGGTGAGTACGATATTACTTTTCTGAAGTGGGATACACTGATGTCCAAAAGAAAGTTTAATCAGTTTTCATTCATTGGTTGCCCTTTTCTGTGACCTCAACCTTCCATTATTGAACTAGTTACAAACCCATATTCATATTGAATAGGGCCCGAAATATGATCCCTGTAGAACATAACAGAATCTGATATTCCCTTTGTTTAACAATCCACTTCTTTGTGAAATAAATGTGTTTTAACCATTCCCTTGAAGCCGAACTCTTGAACTCTTATCCATTAAGCGTGACTCAACTGTTTTTGAAATGTCAGAACATCTTTGAAGAAACACACAGCAAGTCAAAATAAGTGCAGAATATTGAAAATATCATTCGTTAACTTAGTTTCAATCTTATATTGAAGGATATAAACACAATTTACAAACAAATGTACATATTAAGTTTCTCAGTTATTCGGTACGTAGAAGAAATGTATACTGTTATTCTTATATATGAGAAATATATGCTGATCAAGTTAACCATTAAGATACCCCGGCGAATATCAATGCTAAACATTAACTTTCTATAGAACACATGAAAACATTGCTGATGAAAATTAAAGGAAAATCAGTATCCTTTTTTTTCGTGAAAAGTTATGAACAAAAAAGGGAGAAACAGAAAAAGACATTCTTGAGAATCATTTTGGAAAAACTGTTATTGAAGAACTAGAAGAGAGAACTAGAATGCCGATTTACGTCTAACAATGTTTTGTGGTATGTTAGTAAGATGTAAAGTCTAATGAAGGTGAATGTAATAGTGACCTAGAAACTACATATCGGAGGATATGATTATTGGATGACAACTTCTTTATTCTTACGATACACTTAATTTGCTACCCCAAAATAACTTCTTATGCATCCATTTCTGAGTATCCCTCAAAAAATAAATTTAGAAAACCAGAAACGGCAAACGGTAAACGTAATACCGCCGGCGATGATATCATTGAACTCTTAACAAAGTTGTATTAAAACCTATACTCTTTAAAGAACACTAAGTAAAATAATGACCATAACAATATATTCATTGACAAAAATAGAGAATACAGAACGCAGTGAAGGATCAATAACAAAAGATGAACTGTTATCAGCACTTACAACATCATTAAATAACAAGGACGGATGTGATCACCCTGTCTCAGTATATACCTTGACGCCCATACCCATTTAACCTTTTACCCTAGGAAAGGTTCCGATTTCCGGCCCTGATGGTTTTCCTAACAATTCTGGATATTCTTTGAAACCCTCTATTAGGAAAACCAAGTTGCAGTTATGGAACCAAGGCAATTTATGGCAAATTCGCGCCCGTTTACTTGAGTGAATTCCTTATATAGATTATTATCCATCACTGCAATTTGAATGTAAAAAGTTCCCTCTAATATAGGAACAAACAGGATTAATTTCTGGCATACATATTGGAAGGAATATTCAGGTATATGACATAAAGCAAATATCAGATATGCTAAAACTTGTAAATTTCGAAAAAGCTTTCTTCACTCAGGGGCAAACGAAACGATACCATACACAATACAAAATATTTCAATCCAATTACATTCGAAATAGTGTTACACGTGTCTTCAGAAGCCAACTCAATTAACTTTTAAATTTACAACATTGTCTGACACAGTCATGAGAAATATCCCTTTTTAAAAAAACGTCCTTTTTGAATCTGGTTAACTAGACATTTTGGATCTCGTTAACTAGACGAGATAGGAGAGTCGATGTTTATGACGTCCTACAGTAAATATGTTCATGTTAGTTAGTCCAAGAAGGTACATTATGCCGAGTATGTTTTATTCAATTCACAAATTTATAGATATCGCAACAAGTCCTATCCAAATGAATTTGAAAAAAAAACCCCACTATTTTGTATGTTTTATTTATTTATTTATCTTTATCCAATAAAACCCTGTTATCATAACAGTGTTGATACCTCAGCAGGTATCCAAGTTATCTAGTTGAATTAGAATTGATGTCTGGGTTAGATTATGAAAACTATTGGGACACTGTACTTGGCAGTATCTAATGTATATGGCTTACGGTTACAAACGTTTTTCGTCATCATTGAATTTATTGTTTATTGGTAATGGCGATTTTAACGAAATAGACTCTCTCTCTAATGATTATATTTGACAATAATACGTTCCAACTCATCGTATGTGTTGTTTACAGTACAAATAAATTTACTCAGCTTGAATATTCATCACCAATCGCCAAATATATCATAATTAATAGTTTCCAATTAAAATCGAGTAACATCATTATGCATGTGTAGAAACCGAAACTGTACGTCCCATTTACATGCACAGTAGTTATATGACCTATTAAACATTATCAAACCATATTTGTACTTTACGGATTTCGATCAGAAATTACTTCTTTTACCTTCATATCGTCAATATATTAAGTCAACTATCATCAAAATGATAGTTTTCGGTAACAGTCGATACTTCTCGATAAAGTAACACATTTTATAACATTTAGAATATGTGACCACTAACAACACAATGGATGTACCTTTAAACGAGAATAGATTCAAACTTAAAATGCTAATCACTAAATCATTTTGCAGAGATTAACAGTGGGGCGATCACATGCAGAATACGTGAAGGCGACAACACCATCATCGTCATCGCAGAGGAGGCAAATTGCCGGTCCGACTTTGTCACTCTTGGAAGCAGTCCGGTAACCCTGCAACCGTTTAACCAAACGAGGGTTCATCCCAGATGTCCAAAACTCTACAAGATAGGACAACTCCATATTGCATCTAACAGAGCACAACTAATTCCATTTCGGTGGCCACGGTCAGACCGGTCCCAATGTGATCCACAATTTTACGTCCTATGTTCTTAATCCTATCAAATACCTTTGCTGCCAGAGACATTACGAATGGGACCATACATTGCACTTAGGCAGGGAAGGAGTTAACATCGACGCTGCCTTTGTATTAACACATGGTTCAAGCCTTTAACTCTCTGTTGATATCTCTCATACTTTAGATAATGTAATTCCCTACTCGGACAAGTTAGTGAAACAAAAATCTCACTTTTCAGTATCTTTGGTATAAGTTTCGATTGGAATACAAATATTTCACTTGCGGAAATTACTTATTTCACTTTAGTCGATATGGTGAATGAAAAAATACATTGCGATGTTCTAATCATTACGACTTCAGCTGTGGACGGGCTCAAAAGATATAGAAGTCTGTCCATGGCTTATTTAAGTACGTATCAATATATTACTTTACTGCATACGTCACACCGATAATGAATATTATACATCTCTAATGAATATATATGTCACATGCATGTAAAGGCGTGAACTGTGGAATACAAAGACAGTGGAGTTGGTTTCGGAGATATGAAAACTACATTTAAAAAATAAAATATGCAAAAAAAAAAATAAAAAAAATGAAACCTTATCTTAGCTGAATTAGCTAAGTCTCCCGCGAAAAAAAGGAAGATCCTGAATATACTTATTTAGTATCACTGTAAAAGAGGTTAGACTGGCTGGTGCTGTAGTGGACAGACTTTGAAGGGCAAGAACATACCAGATCTGTATATTCCTTTTTCCTGTTTGAAAGGAATAATTTAGAAATATGGTCCCGGGATATGAACTTACTGTATGAAACGGTTTTCAATGATGAATTACAAGAGAACGAGAGAGGCAGTTTTTGATTAAAACTTGTATTTTAAAAACTAGTTTTACATTACGATTTTCAATAGTTCTGTTAAATTATTATTTTATATAACATTTCATCATTGTATAGTTTTATTTATTTTGAGATCTTATAATTACGATTTCAAGTTATATTGAATTATATACAAGTGAAAAATTGTATTTTAAAAACTAGTTTTACGTTAAGATTTTCAATAGTTGTGTTAAATTATTATTTTATATCAGATTTTATTATTGTATAGTGTTATTTATTTTGAGATTTAATAATTACGATTTTAAGTTTTATTTAATCTAATTTACAATTATCTTTACAGAGATTATAGCTCTTAATTAAGCCATATTCTGAAGTCTATTTTATTGTTTTGAAAACTTTTATTTTTTGCAGATTTTACTGTTTCATGATAAAGTTGTATATATGTGTTTACAATTTATTTAGTTTTTTAGTAACCGAACATATCATCAATGAAGCAAGTTTTCTCAGGATATCAAAGTGGGTAAACTAATCTAATTTATTTTTGTTATATATTTTATGGTCTCTTCTTCGTATATATATATATATATATATATATATATATATATATATATATATATATATATATATATATATATATATATATATATATATATATATATATATATATATATATATATATATATATATTATGAATTTCCTTAAGATCTCTATTTTTCTCTTTTCTGTACCATAACAGCTTAAATTTAGACCGCCAGAATTTAATCAGTTTTGAAACCTTTGGTCCATACAACATACATATGATTAATAATGTCTATATTGGATATTTTGATATATTGATACTGAAAGAGATGAGTGCCAGTTCTGAGTTAGAGAAGTTTTTGTTGAAGATATCGAAAGATGTTTGGTATCGTCTCCTGACCTTTCACACAAATCCAAAGCCATATATACTGGACAAAATGTTTTATGATTTATATTTCATAAGTTTGGCAAGTAACAAATACATCATTATTCATGAATTCAAATGTTCAAAACATCCCTAAATAGTTGTGTACAGTATAGTAGAGCTTCTATCCCATGTCTTCTCATACTTAATCGAAGGTTCAATACTGGTCGTAATTCAAAACATCACAGATAGTTCTTTCACCATAATCTAAAGGTAAAGGGTCGAATGGTCATTCTCTGTTTTACAATGTTATACATAAGAGTACGTGTTATCATTATATATTCTGTTACTTGACAAATGGATTTGATGCAAGACTTAATAAATATGACCCCATGAGTTTTAAGTCTACCAACAAATACATAGTCAATTTAACAAAGTAGAAACACGCGTATTTGGTTATTACCAATCTCTTGAAACATAATTCCATATATATTGCACAAACATTTATCATAAATGGCAAATTTTAATATATAATACCCCCAAAACGTGCTACAGTACATTTAAATGCAAGTCTCTTTGGGTTGTGAACATTCTTTTCATTTATAAAGCACTTATTTGGTGATTAATTTTACTTTTGTATTTGTAAATTTGTATCTTATTTATCGCTTATCTAACTTTGTGTACCAGTATTATCTTCAACAATCCATGGAAGATAGATTTAACACACAGCTAGTTATACAATATATATTTTACTTTTCTTTACTTATTTCAAATATCCATCAAAGAAATGTATACGGTCTTTTACAATTAACTTTTAAATCAGACCTAGATCATTCAGCAGTATACGTAGCAATTTCTCAATGGTGCTGTGGTGTTGAGTCAGATTTTGGTATTTATATGGGAGTGTGGGATAGTTGTAACGTGAGAAAGACCCTGCATGGATAGGCCATAAGTATTACATAAGCGAACATAATCTATATTTTCGAAGATCTCTTAGTGTTATGATTTTCGTAAGTGACAAATATTAGCATTGGCTAAACCATCTTAGCGCTAAGACCATAGACCTACTTGCCATACAGTAACATTGCATTTAACAGTATTAGCTGTGTTACCAAAGGCCTAATTGCCAAACATTAACATTGGCTAGAACTATCTTAGCGCTAAACTCATCATAGACGGAATTGCCATACAATAACATTGGCTTGAACAGTATTAGCGCTAAGATAACCAAAGACGTTATTGCCAAACATTAACATTGGCTAGAACTATCTTAGCGCTGCGATTGTTGTTAGTGAAATACAACTACATTGGCTGTAACAATCTTAGCGCTAATGTTGTCGTTCTTGCCATACAGTAACATCTAGCGCTTTGGGACCTCAGAGAATCTAACTGTAATTTTCTTATTTACATGAAGAGCAGAAGTGATAGTAGATTGTCCTAAATTGCTTGGTTGTAGGAAGAGTCGTTGTTACCTGGGGTTTGATTGTGTTTATACACACAGGAGGATCAGCGTCAAGAAAAGCAGGTTACCTAGTTTGGGAAAATAAAGTAGCCTGTTAACCGGATGACGGATCAGTGAAACTAAATTTGTCTTAAAAAATTCCAATAAAGCATATCTATTAATTCCTTTTGTTTTGTTTTGTGTTCTTGCTGCAGCCACGCTATATTGGTGTCTTCAACTAATTTAACAGGCATGTGTATGATAATGCAGGTGTCTTCTACACCTACTTGCAAAAGAAAGTATATGGCTCAGTTATATTTATCATTTGTATAATTTTCAAAGTCAAATATCTCGAGTTTTCGACGTCGTATTCAAAAACGGGCTTGTTTGGGAAATTAGCCAAAAACATTAAAACATTCAAAGAATACCTCTACGCGGTTTAAAATTTTTAAAATTAAAATTAAAAATTAAAATTTTGAAATTCCCCAAAATTAATTTTGATAAAACACAACTGTTCATCGACACATAACTGATATTCTGTGTGAAAATCAATAAATGTGCTTCGTCCTGCACACATTTACAACATTTTGAACATGGTAGGGGTTATGTTGGTGTAAATTTCATTTCTTACCCCTGTCTACTTTAAATAATGATATTTTAGTTACAAAATAAAATAGCCTCCAATTAAGTGATTCAAACCATTGCCTGGGGTGTTATTGTATCGTGCCGTAATCAAATGCATCTCATTTCTTTAAAATATTGAATTAATCGAAAACAAGTGAGTTCTATACTTTCTTTTGCAAGTAGGTGTATATATTTTTCTAGATGTGTTCCCTTTATACTGCCTATGGTTGGGAATACAAATGCCTGGTAGAAGAAAACCTTTGGATAAATTTTTCATTGAATATTTAGTATGGGTAAATGTGGCTGACTATCTTTAAAACACCGTCGTTATTTATCGAGTCCGCGTATATAACGACAGGGAGCGTGATCGCTTAGAAATAACCACAGGGCAAAAAGGGATGGAATCCGCCTTGTCGGATCCTTGCGGATCTGCATAATTACCATATGAAATGATATGTCCTTCTAATGCCTTTTCTAAGCGAAAAACGCCTCTGTATGTAGTACCATAAGTATATCAGCTATAATCAAGTCATTACGTTGATGTTACGCGATACTCTCAAAGTAGATCCTATTCATTTAGCAACATCTTGGACAGCAATACACAACCAAGGGATATTCGATAAAGCGTATAAATGTATTTATCAAATTTGATATATACCATTTACCATAAACGATATCACCCTTTCAAGATTCTGATCAGAGTAACAGAAATTAGAAAACAACATAACAATGTACATCTGAAAAAAGATAACACTCAACAATCGATGGGGACCAATTGCTTGATTCACCGCAAAACACTGACAAAGGCGCCTTTCATTCCAAATTATCAATCTAATTTAAATCAGATCGAACGTAACTCACTTTCTTCACTGCGTTTTGTATCTGAGTACTGATTCGCAATTCACCTTCCTTACATTCAACCAATTACAGAGCCGCTGAGATATCGAAACCGTCGCTGATCGTTGGGGTGAAAGGTCACAAGACATCAACACTCTGCAGCAATACACAGCTCAAGAACGCAGCGAGGTACGAGTGTTACACTCGATCTTATTTAAATGAGACTGCCGAAGTATAAGATACAGTATTGACCAATGGGATCATTGTGACACAAGTATAGTTTACAGATTCGCTTTGATACTACCCCCTTTGTTCGTTCATTGATTTAGAAAATGCTTGTATGGTGCCAGGAGGAGACCATGTTAAAATACCTAAATACCTGTGGTTGGGTATATGTACCTTCGTTACTTTAACAGCCATTGGGTATTTTTCATAAGGTTAATTTGGCATCCATATTTGCCGAAAGAAATGTGCTGGTTTAAGTTCAAATAATTTACTTAACTTGCATATTCATACCCTATCGCCAAATACATGATAATTAATTGATTCCAATGAAAATCATCAACAGCATTTGAAACCGAAATTACGAGTTCCATTTGTATGCACAGTAGTTATTCAACATTTGTTATATCAAACATTACCTACATATATGTTTTATTTGTTAGCCGCGAGCCGCTGTACATTGTCCGGTTTTCGACCATAAATCTTGACGTTGACCTTTATATTATAACTATACTGAATGAATTAGCATTAAATTCATAACTTTCGCCAACAGTCAGTCCTTCTCGGTAAAATAAAAACATTATATATAATATGACATAATGAGATTCCAACAACATATTCAATAGCTCTTCAAAGGGGCAGTAGCACGTTTCTTCGCTCAAAGAAGTCGATGATATGTCTTTGAACAATAATGTCATTATGTCATCCAAGTAAAACACCCTGCACTCTTCGGAAAATCAAGTTTAAAAATGAGTGTACATGTACATTGTTCGGCAAAGCCATGGGAATCGTTTTTTGTAATTCGAAATAATAAATTGGCCGCCATGCATTTTTTGCTTTATACGCAGCACCGTTATTACCACTACGGATAAAGGTTATATGATGGACATAAATTATCATTATAAATGGGAAAATAATTGAAAAAATATAATTTGTAAAAAACGTGCCACAGTCCCTTTAAAAGGTGTTATATCATGTAAAGCACACACTATTCAAGTTTTAAAAATAGATAAATATATGAATAGTGACGAGTATAAATGTATTTCTATGGACAATCCCCTATTCACACATCGTCCAAACACGAAGAAACACGTCAGAACCATATCTGCATAACTTCATCGTTAGGTATCAATCTAATTAAAATTATATCTTTGATTCGTTCCTAAGGATAGACCTATTTTGGTTGCCACTCATCCAAGATCTGACGGAATCCCATAGAACTCCGTGTTCGCCGGAAATTGTTACTTTCCCGTTGAAAATTCATGTTTTCAAATTTCTGAAAGCGGCTTAGGGGCTCTACGGGATTCCGTCAGATCTTGGATGAATGACAACCCAAATTGTTAAAGCTTAACTAGGAACGAATCTAAGATAGGATTTGAATGAGATTGGGTTAGGAATTTGCTTTGAACAAAATGCATAGAAGCATACATAAAATACCGACACTAGGACCACGCAGATGAAATGTGCATGTGTATTGTGCAGCAGACTAAAGGAAATGTCCTATGGGTCTGCTTAAACATGTATTTATACCTTATATGAAGAAATACCATGAAAAGAGAATTCTTAATTTAGTTGGAATTTGATTCATTGTCAAAATTCCTTAATTATGTTTTAAGTTGTAGAACTCTCAACACTGTAATTCTCAGGTTAATCATATATTGATACAACTACAGAAAATATTCCACTTTCCACTCATTCTTTTTTCTTAATTTGTTTATTCCGTTTTAAGAGAACATCACCGTCACATTGTGTTTCTCTTCACAGAGAGGTAGGGCTCTTGGCTTCATGTACTTTCTTTGAGTCACATCTAGAGTCTGAAAACAGTATTTATTCTGAAAATATCACCATTTTATTAGATATTGAAGAGGAGCATCTGTTTTCTGAAAATCCAATTTCTCGTAGTATCCTTTTCAATAAAAACTAATTTATAATCACATTTAGTGAAAGGAGAAAATTTGTTAAGCCAATTTAGTTAGTATATATCTGTTAGTGCGTAATTGAACTGATAAGGGGTGTAGGGGACTTAACGTTCACTTGTGATTAAAACATATTGCTAAACAACATTCTTTAAATCCGTTACCCAAATCATTCCGCCCATGTTGATTATATCAATCATCATTTAATAACATTTGGATAGGCGATAAGAAGGCACAGTTAAAGTTTAAGCCAGTATTTAAGTACTTTAATTTGAGAATGCCGCATTCCCCATATACCATTACATCCGGTGAGTTCATATTCACCAAGAAACTTCTTACATGTACATGCTTAAAGATGAATTCTTTATTGTGTCTAAATATTGGTATCCCCTAATTCCAGCCTCATAAAAAACGATAGGATTGATTTTTACATCAACTATATTTAAAAAAAAGCTAAATTAAAGGCTCAAAGCTTCTTTTTTTTGAAAAACAATTCCTATCAACACTTTTCGAGTTTTGATAGATGACGGGTTGCCTAAGAAAGATGGTTAGTAAAATGAGTACCTGAACAAAGGAAGTACGGAACACTTGGTATACAATTCCTTCAGAGTAATATGCATTATATACCGCCAGTGAGGAGCATTTGTGCTGGATTTTAGGCGTGACATTGTTCGAGATGAGTAGTTAATTATTATTTTGAATGTGTATATATCACTACCTCTTCATTGATGTATATAGGTATATTTTTAACGTATTATACTTAAATCTTCATATAGCGGACATTTATAAAGAATAAATTATGGATATACAACTTTTTTATTCTGCAATTGCGACGTTTTGACAGAAGTTGTAATGTCAAGCAAGTGATACAGCATTTATAAAGAAAGGGACATTTCCCATCTATACCTCATTTAAATTAAACAATTTAAAAAGGTGAACTCAATTCCTGAAAGGCCAGTTTATCAACGACTGTCCGCCATCTTGTTTTTAACAATAGAAAGATAGAATATTAACAAAATAACAAATTCTGTATCATAAAACAATTGCAAGCAAAACGTGTTGTATCAAAGATCCAGATTGGCGATAGTTTTGTTGAGCCATCTAACCAGGTAAAGAACCTAGGAGTCATTTTCGACTCGAATCTGTCACTTAACAAACATATCGGCAACATCTGTAGAACAGCTTTCTTTCATCTAAGGCAAATCCGACAGATCAGCAGGTACATATACACACCTGCAGTCAAGTGTCTCGTTCAAGCCTACGTCAGGACTATTGTAACAGTTTATTGTTTGGAATCCAGCAGCAGCAGCTGGACAAACTACAGAGGGTCCAGAATACTGCAGCAAGACTGATAACACGCACACAGATGCATGTGCACATAACACCGGTCCTGAGGAGCTTACACTGGCTTCCGGTTAGAGAGAGAATCACTTTCAAGCTTCTTGTGTTTGTCTTCAAATCAGTCATGGGACAATCACCAATCTATCTCCAGGAGTTTGTCATACACAAGCCTGAGAGGATGTTAAGATCAGCCAGTCAAAAACTCCACCCGAACAGCAACATACGGGGACAAAACCTTCAGCAAAGCTGGTGCCGTTCTGTGGAACCAACTCCCTGAAGATATCAGAAAACTTGAAGATCTAACACTCTTCAGATCTAGTCTGAAAACCATTCTCTTCAGAAGAGCATATGACTTAGCGCACATGAGCAGGACTTACTGGATATGTTGCGCTATACAAATACCTAGTTTATTTATTTATTATAAAACTAGTCAACAATGCCTTCAGTTGATGTTTCTTGTTGAGATTTCGCCTTTGCAAAGCTTTCCACACTTCCAGTGCCGATGAAGGGCTTCACTTCCCAGTTCTCATTGTGTTTATGTTTTAATGTACAGTGCGATGTGTGTATGTATGCTAGCCGTTATAAAATTGTCAAATATAAAGTCATAAAACTATTATCGTCTTTAATATTTCACCTGTATTGTGCAATAAACATGTATAAATAACATAAACATGTCCCCTAGAACGGCGTTTCAACAAAAAATACCACTATATAACCCTATTTATGGGTATCCTTGCGATCAAGTGATGTATCTTTAGGAGCCAGTTTTAGATGCTAAATCACGAGAACCCTCTTTTTACGAAGACTGTGCCCATCCCTTACAAACGAACGAAGAAGTACGGTTCATTAGCATGATGTATTCCTATCTTCTGCCAGATGTTTACCTGAGCACCTAACAACTTGGGTAAACACTCTGACAAAACAGAATTAGTAAAGTAGAAAAATATTGAGTCAAGACCTCTGCTCTTTGGCAACCAAACCCCTACAAATATAATGCATAACACATATCTACTAAGTGTCAATATTTATGTACCAGAAGAAAACATCTTTTTAACCAATTCTTTCACAAAAATCTCCATCTAGTTAACAGAACATGAAGATATATTTTCAATTTGTCTGCACTAAGCTATTGTTAGAAGAAGATATCTTTTTAACGATTTCTGTCACATAAGCATCCGTCACAAATCTTCATCTAGTTTGAAGAACATAAAGTTATCACTTTAATGTGTCTATATTTATTTGTAAGGAGAACAAATAGGTTTAAACAATTCAAGTAGATTAAAAGGCAATGCAGCACGGTGTTTGTATATTATTTTTTCTCAAGTTTGCCATTTATTATTAATGTTTATGCAATAGATTGCTACCTTAGAGGGTAAAACATCTCATTATACGACACGATTAGCCGTATTCATAGCAAACGGTTATCCGTATTCGAAGAAAATGGTGCGACCTATAAAGCAGCAATGTTGTTGAACTCTTCAGTGTAGAGTTTTAGGTCTCATGCGATTTTGAGATTTCAAACAGCGAGATGGTTGACCATTTCTACTTTATTTAAACTCTACTCTGGGTGTTTAGGTACCGCTACATCAGTCAGATCACTTGAACTTCCTCAGAGCGATCATTTTATTGCGAACACCTTAAATTGGCCACTCGAAGGGAAATTGACTCGCGTGGCTTAACCGAACCATGTACATTCCTTTTAGACAGCTTTTGATTGATTCAGGAGATTTATTTGTCATTGATAACACTTATTTGCCTTTTGTGAGAGCACTATTTTTCAGTAACCAGAACGTGCTACAGCGCCTTTAAAATTATTTAAATTTACAATCACGATAAATTGTGTTTAACGTAAGCTCATTAACATTAAAAATGCGCACTATCAACTATACCTACATTCCCCCTATATTCTTCATTGAGTATATTGATTGAGTGAGACATTGTTTAATGTCATTTGGGCAGCATTGCAGCCATTAGTGGTGAGAAGTTTGATGACGTAAAAACGGTGTTACGTGTAAAACGAAAAGTGTTGCTTAACCGAACCATAACCAATCGTTTTAGAACTCTAGAACTCTAGAACTCTTTTTTTCCATTAAATCCTTTAAACCCCTTTAAACATTGAAACAGGTTACGCAAAACAGATAAATGCTTGACATGTACGTAATCATGTCTCTCATTCGCATGAGTGAACCCATGCCAACTCCGCCATCATGGTTATGTACTGGTTATGTCATTAACAGACGCAATCGTTTCTTGCTAGTTTAAGTTCTTCTGGCAAGCCAATGAATGTTCTCGTAAAATTTAATAACTTGTTTGACATCTGAGTTGTTGCGTTATGTCTTTATCTAGAAAACTTTATATTTTGTTAAAGGAGCAGTAGCACGTTTTTTCGCTGAAATAAGTTGATGAAATGTATTTGAACAATACTTTCACCAAAAGTAAAACACCCTTCACTCTTCGGAAAAACAAGTTAAAAAACGAGTGTCCATGGTTCCATAAAGCCACGGGTATCATTTTAATCATTCGAAATTATAAATTGTGTTCACAATAAAATGGCCGCCATGCAATTTTTTCTTTATAGGCAACACCGTTATATCTACTACGGATAATTGTTTTGTGTAATAAGATGTTTTACCCTCTAAAGTAAAAAAAAAGACCAAAATGATCGTTATGAATGGGAAATCTGAAAAAATAAAATTTGCAAAAAACGTGATACTGCCTCCTTAAGACCTATTTCATCTTCTCCATTTAAATTGCTTCCTATTTGTTGTACCTCTCACCTAGAAGTTGACATTTTGAATTAGTTAATGTATATAAAGCCTGATGAGCTACAGAGACTGGTCAAAGGAAAACTAAAGGTACATTCATATACTTATGATTTATCTCCGTTACACAACTAGTTTGCGGTACAGTTTTACTGTGAATTCATACACAAGAATTCACATACATATAAATAAATCCATTAATCTTTTTTTGATACGTATATATGACCATGGTAAACATAAAACTTCTTTAAACGTATTATGCATAACATATTACATTATAACTATGTTAAACATATAGTGACAGACAACAGACCAGCAATGTGACCATGGGCAAGGGGTGGCTATTGACCCACAAGGGACTCTTGCAATAGCGAAAGTCTATTATGACTAACTATCGCAGTTGCAATAGTCTACTGTGACCTACTATTGCGATAGTTTTTCAATAAACGAAACGGGACACATTCTAGAATAAACCGTGTGTTTATTGTCTTTTACTTTAAATGACTTCTCCTGAAGTTTCAACTCTACTAACTGAAATTACTTCTTCTAAAGTTACAAAACTACTAACTTTTTAATGACCGATCCACTTAGTTTTCAAGTTTTCAAGCTATTAGTGATATGTTTAGAAGTGTTCCAACATTTCTCAAATCTAAAACCAGCATTTGTGTGCGAATTTTACTTTGAGATTCAAGTAAACAACAGAAGTGACTAAACTATCGTAGCTATCGATAGTTAGTCGTGATATCGATACTATCAATCGATTTTAAAAATTACTATCGATTAAGTGCTATCGGCAGAACAACTACGCGGAAAGTCGATAGATCTATCTATCGTTACATCCCTACCATGGGTACCGAGTAGTAAAGCGAGGGAGCATTATAAACTAACGAGGGCATACGGATCGGAGAAAACCAAGTAAAAGTGACAACGTGTACAGTTTCGGATTCTTCATCTCTGTTTCATACACAATTTTCCATAAGGTATATGTGAATGCAATAAAGCGCGACAAAGAGCATCTTTATAATGTTATTAATATTTCTCTTGAAAATGTGGTGACGTTTCTTTTGTTATTCAGTATAGTTGAAAGATGGTGTACGCAATGTAAACAGCCTAATTCAGAAGACGTAAAATTTCATTCAAAATGCGTTACGTACATGTAAAGTCGTATTCACAAAGCATATAACCTTATTGACAATAAATTATTCTGAAATTTACAAGGAAAAGTTAATTCAACTGAAACCTTTCAAAAACGGTGTAGAAAATAATACCTATTGTGACCAAGATATTTGAAATATATGAAACAGTTACATTCGTGATTATCGCTTATGTGCATATCAATACACAGTTAGTATCATACTAATTTTCCAGTTCCAAAGACAAATAAGGTGAGGAAGGGTTAAATTACCACAAAGGCGGTAATTAAAACTCATAATATGGTTTACTTAGTATATTCTATAAGCATCGTCGTAGGAAGATTTAATAAAATAGAATCCAAGAAATTACAAAATGGTTGAAATTTAAATTGTTTTTATCAGAAGTAAGTAACAATGCCCACAAATAACACATGAATGAGTGTACGTCAATATTTGAAAGATATTGAAAATAGAAATAAAATCTTCTTGGTTGTCGTGATCAGGAAAACGTGCAAACTGTTTGAGAGGCATTCTAGAAGGTGTAATAGAAACTCAATGATATTTTATGGATGATCAACTTCTTTATGAATGGCTATGCTTGATTTTCATATACTTGATAACGGTATAAGGATCTATATCGAAACGTCGCCATTGTGAAATAAAAAAGTTGATGATCCATAAAATATCCTTGCCTTTCTAGGAAAACGTGTGTTTTTACAAAAAGTAACACTTTTTCCCCGGTAGCGTGTATATATCAACCAAGTTAGTATCGAGGATATGGAAAATCAACTTTACTACTGTCATTAAACTGGAATGATGGGAATCGATGCTTGCAGTCAGCAAGGAATGGTTTTTGTCAGAGTTATCTCCCTTCGATCGACCGCGAGCTAAGTTCTCCTTCAGGATTGTGGAACAAGTTATTCTGTCTATGCTTAGCAATTCCGCATGTAATCAGGCTTTGTTCCCCGAGAAGATAAATATTATTACTATGATAATTTTTGATTGAAACACTTGTGAAATCAGATGGAATATAAAAGACCTGCCCATCTAGATAAACGTTTATTCCGGTAGGGCGAAGGCTTCAGTCGAGTTTGGCTGGACTACAGCATTACTGTATTTTGCTTTTAAGGGAAATTCTTTTGAAAAACATATGTTTATAGTAATGGAAATCAGTGGGATAGTTCGTTTGTCAATATATGCTATTCAGACGTCACAGTTTAATCAACAAAGATAGGCCAGTTTCAAACATTTATTTTAGTGACAATATAACCATTAATATTGGTAATTGCAGTTTTTAAAATGCTGCTTTATACGTGTACGTCTTGTACGTGTACGTGTTGAAAGATACACAAACAAGTGTAAATATTTACCCTGCATGAACAATGGCAATGAACATTGTTAACACAGCAAGTAAACGAAAATATGGCCTCTGCAACGAAAATTTCAGCGAACATTCAACATTTGAAAAAAGATGAACCTCTGAAAATTAAAACCAAACATTCGAGTCCCTAGGTGCATGTCGCATTTATGTGATATACGATAGTTCGTAATATAAGCATGAATAAAAAAAATAAATAAAGGGTACGTCTAAAATCAACAGACTTGTAAATTCTAATACGTATTCGTCTCCAGGAAAGGAATCAACAGAAAACAGAAGCCAGTGCATGTATTAGTGTATATGTAGTATAATTATACAGTGTTTGTAGTAATCTATTTCATATTAAAATTACGAGTCGATCCAGGATTTCCAAAATAATATATGACATTAATTCTCCTTACCGAACGTGTACAAAGACCAATATTCTGTCAAGCAGAAACCTGATGGAAATGAATTGTGTTGCATATATCTGTATTAAATCGAATTCCATTCAGAATATATCATACATTTTCTTTCATCGTAATTATGTCTTCGTACATGCAATTAATATATTCTGTCATATAATCAACTCAAATGATGGAAATAAAACTTTGCTAGTCATTAGCTGAAATCCAGTCTCATTAGGCTTTTCATTTTCCTCTCAAATCAATAGTTTTGCTAAATAATCAATCACAATGAAAGGTTTGGTCAACGGAAATTAACCCCCGAGTTCTTGGTTTACAATACTGTTGCAAACAGCTTACACAATCAATACTAAACACATCTAGCGTGAATATTTTACTTCACAAGAAGGGGAGGACCTCATGTGAGAGAAATTAAGATTAAAATAATAAATATAAATAACCTAAGAAGAATGTTACAATACCCTGGTATACAGCATATATTTAAAAAAACACTTTTTGGATTTTCAATCATTATGGCTTATGAGTGAGTCTTCTTTAACAATGACCATTTCATCACTCTAGATGTTCTCAAAGCATTGAAATGTTGAAATGTCATGAACCTTTTTATGAAAAGTCATAACTCCTTTAAAGGATAGATGTAATGACATATGGTCCAAATCGGATTCATTAAAATGGGATGTCAATTTGACAATTGCTCGATTTTAAATTTCTGAAATCGGTCCATAAATAACTTATAAACGGCTTTTTAAAAAAAACTCTTGATTTAGCCCCGGCGACCAGAATGAAAGTCTGCGGGGTTGTGGCCCCTGAAGGGATGACTTCTGTGACGTCACTGGAGTAATCTCATTATCGGCGATAGTCATAATTCAACAACATTTTGATTGTTAATTTCACTAACAAATTTTCAATAAGACAACTTAAATTTCCGTATATCGAATCTTTGGATATCCAACGTCGTCTGTGGTTAATCAGACACGCCTCAATGATTCTTCTAAAAACGTTTCGTAATCGCGGTATTGTTAAACTGAGTAAATCAAAATCGTCTTAATAATCAATTGCAAGTGTATATTGTCTCGATTTTATGCTCAATTGATTTCAATATACAATATACGTAGAGGTAATCATCTGTCATTCTTGAGAAAAATGCATTTCACCAGATTAAAGATCCCCACCCCCTCCCAAAAACAAAACAGTTCATAGTTTTATTGCAGTGAAACAAACATATAGATGATATAATGGAGAATGTCCATCTCATACTATGTTTAGAACGTGAACACCGTAAAAATTGGGTTGTCATGGCTACATGGATGTAGCTCAGTTAGTAGAGCGCCTACTCATCACCTGGAAGGTCAGGGTTCGATTCTCGGCCGCGTTAACAGAAGGGAGTTGCTGCTTCCTTGCTTGGCACTCAGCATTATAAGGATAGGACAACACTTGAACTGGCGCTGCACTGTAGCTGCCAAGAGCGCAAAAGGAATTTCCAAATCAACATTGTAATGAGGACAATAAGGTGTTATTGATAATATATATATATGTTTTATAATTTGTATTACCTCAGCCAGTCAAGAAGATTTTTAAATAAATAAAATAAATAAAAATACCACACTATGATTTTTCAGCATGTGTGAAAGCCAAATACTAGCAAACTTATTTAATGCCACTTTAAGTTACTTTAATGTTAAGATATGAAGTACGACATTGTTTAACAACCTTTTCGTAGGTCCGTTGGACATCGCTATGTTGACAATATCTCTCGGTTTTATATTGAGAGTTCTTGACGAAAGTCATAGATACTTCTAAAATACTCAAAGAACTTTTAAGGGTTGCTTTCAACCTCACTGGCCTGTCTGTCCAATAACCCTTCTTGCTCAACAATGACCAATGTTAATCTGCATTGCCCTTTAATGCGCATTTGTTTGTTTTCATTGTTAATCTTCTCTGTTTATAAATTTATTATGCATTCATTATACCACGTATTATTTCACGTATTATATGACGTATTATATCACAGATAAAGGATGGAAAGCTTGTTGTGGATTGATAAATGGGAATGAGGATTTGTGAAGTATCCCTACGAAACGTGATAATGATGATTCTTATGCATGTGCTGTTTGACGCTAAAGTCACTCTATTTGAGGCAACAGCTGCTGTTAGTAGAAGCTAAAACAACAAGGCCCTTGTGTTGATAGTACCCCTATTGAATGGATAAAGTGTCAGAGTGTTATCGAGGCATTACTTCATGTTGTTAATGTTTGTTTTTGAAATACAAGGAAAATCCCTGCTGCTTGGGCTAAAAGCATTATTAATCCAATACCTAAAAGTTCAACTTTAGATTCTATGGATCCTATTTAAATTTCATATCGGGATTTATCACTCAGCAACTCCATGTAAAAGTTGCATTGCAATTATTGAATAATCGCTTACACGCATGGGCTGAAGCTATTGGTGTTTTGAGTAATGTTCAAAATGGATTCCGGAAGAAGACATCCACCACCGATCATATGCACCCTGTTTGTTCTTATATGGAAAAAGAAAATGTAATATAAAGGAACCTTTTGCTGCCTTTATTGATTGTAATACACCACATGGTATTATATATTGATAAAGGTGTGTTGTGGGAGAAAGTTAGCGATATTGGTGTGAAAGGGAAAATGTTAAGCTCTCAAATCTTAGTATGATAATGTATAGTGTAGTATTCGTGTTCATGGTTAACGTCGTGGTTAAATGTTAATCTAGGTTTAAAGCAAGGCTGCTTACTTTCTCCATTGTTAATCTCAATTAATAATGATATATTCAATGAAGATACATTGTAGTGATATCGGTATTTCTGATGATACCACTAGTGCAGATTTAGCATATGCTGGTGATATTATGCTACTTGCAGAATCAAAAGAGGATTTAAACCCAATAAATTTAGTTACGTGTGTTAAATAATTGGTATGTACGATTGTAAGTTTGTAAATACATTTTACACACGTTAGCACACAGATAACGAGTACTGTTTTTACTGTTTTGATTTATAAATTGTTGATACTGTAGTTACAATTATTAAGGCGTATTACCCACATAAAATCTTGATCATAATGCAATGTTTAAGACAGCAGCCAGATCTGCTAATAGAGCTCTATGCCTTCTTACTTGCAATTGTAAATAATACTAAATATAAGGCAATTGGAGGAATGAAATCCACAACTAACGCGGAATTATATATACGATGTTGTTGTCAGCTGTGAGCTATGTTTTCTCCAGTCTCTCATAACCCTCAAGGGTTGGCTCACTTTTATGTAATTTTACACATTTTGTATTTTGTATTTTAAGTGTGGCGAGACTAAATGAATCATTTGTATTTTATGTTGAAATATTATTTTACCAACACTAGCTCTATCTCTGTGGTCAAATGAAGAGACATTTGTTTACACTTCCTCGTGTTTTTAAAAAACCCAGATATTATATCGAATATACTAATGTGGGATACATGGAATATCATCTCCCTTTATCTGTCTCTGTGTATATGTAAAAACGTTTACACTAATAAATGTATATTCTATGCTTGTTAACGGTTTGGGGATCTATACCGAACCGAGCCAGTTACAAAAGAGAGTATATCCGCAAATCCTATACTTTATTCAGAGTTAAGAACTTTAACATGTTTATCAGATCCCAAACTTAAAACAACCCCCATGTATCCCTAAGAGTGAAGTAGTGTGTGTTAAAAGCTTCCTCGTATTCAATGAACTGTGTGTTTCAAAATCAGTTTCAGCCTTCACGTGCTATTTTTGGAAAATGCACTCACGGAACTTTCAGAAACGAACATGGTTTCAGTAGATATGGAACCGAAATTAAATAGTGCGGATCACGTATAGAGGAATTAACATGAACGGGCTGAGAGGAAGTGGCTGATTTGCTCTGCAGAGACTTAATTGAAATATTGAGCTGCTTGGCAGTAAGCATTGTTTTAGCGATGGACCGGGACCCACGAGCGGCCACCCAAATGAGGTGTAGGAGAATAAATACGCAGGCAGGCATATTGATTCGGAGAGTGACTACAGAGAGAAGGGGTTGATTAGTTTGCGCTTGACTTGCCTCCATATGTTGCTTCCATATTTCTCAGGTCAGAAGGGGATATATGACACCGAGTAATTGATTTCCGCACAAACCGATCCAATAGCCGCTCGTTCGTAACCGGGAAGCGTCCAACAGAGCTCTGTAGCCGAAGTTATCCGAATGCCGCGGAGCGAACGAAAGTGTCCGAAGAATTGTCGTCTGCTACGGCTGTAGTTGACATTGGTCATTTCAGCTGGAAGTGTCATTGTCATGATGTGATCAGTGTGATATTTCCCTATTTACCAGGAGGATATTTTCGGGATTATGATTGGACTTTGGGATACAGTGCCACGGAATTGTCGTCTGTTTTTCAAGCTGTCGTCTGCCACTCAAGCCTCCGCCGGTCTGTTGGGGGCACTTCACTCTCAGGCTTCAAAGCGACGCAGGCAGTTTCCGTAAATGAAGCGTTTTAGCGCCTGCTGTAAATGACTAGCGAGGAAGCCTCTATAGCACTGCATGCAAGCCGTGAAGGTAGAGCGGCCTACTATACTTCTTTACGAGGCTTTTTATATCGGAACTGCCACCTTTAGTGCGGGGAGGGAAAACTCTCGCAGACAGGTCCTGAAGAAGAGCGGAGTACCTGTAGATTAGCTCCGTGTACTCATATCGTGAGGATGTGAAGGGATTATCAAGTTAGTACTATGCCCTGCTGTTCAGCATTGACTTAAGGGCCAGGGGCAATGGAGCAATGCCTTCGCCGATTTTAATGATATGGGTTCTACTTTCAGTTTTAGTGGCGGGTACATGCACGTTTAGTTTCCTTCAACCGTTCTGGTTCATCCACTTGGACTACACGCATTCATTCGGCTTGATCAGCTACTGTTTCGGGGACACGAGGTATGTGTATTCCAAGGAGATCTGTGGAGCTTACGGGGGGAACTTCAACCTGGGAAGTATACCGTCAGGGGCGTGGCAGGCGGCCTGTGTACTTTATGGGGCGGGGTGTGGACTGCTGTGTCTCGGGGCCTTCATTGCTATCTGTGTGGCCATCATGCCCTCGGAGTACCGTAAGAAGACCACCAGGCTGGCGGGATATACACAAACAGTGGCAGGTGAGGAGGATGATGCAGATAATGTTTTGTATGGCTATGATAATGGTATTGATAGCAGCGGTGGTTATGATGTTGTTGATGAAGTTGCGACGTTGCTGCTGCTGGGGTGCTTATGTTGTTTGCGATGATATTCATAATGAAAGTGGCAATGATGCTCATGATATTGTTGTTGAAAGTTACGATGTAGTGGCTAGTGGGGATGTTTTATGGTATTTGTGATGATATTCATACTGAAATTGGCAACGGTGCTTATGATATTGTTGATGCTAGTGGTTACGATGTTGCTGCTACTGGGGTGCTAATGTTGTTAGTGATGATATTCATACTGACTTCAAAGTGGCCACAATGTTTGTGATAATGTTCATGATAGTAACGATGTTGCTGCTATTTTGGATGCTTATAGTGTTTTGATGATATTTGCAATGAAAGTGACAATGATGCTTATGATATTATTGATGCTAATGGTTACGATGTTTCTGGTATTGGGGATGATCATTGTGTTTGTGATGATATTTGCAATGAAAGTGACAATGATGCTTATGGTATTGTTGATGTTAGTAGTTACGATGTTGCTGTTACTGGGGTGCTTTTAGTGTTTTTGATGATATTCATACTGAAAGTTACAATGATGCTTATGATATTGTTGATGTTAGTAGTGACGATATTTCTGGTATTGGGGATGATCATTGTGTATGTGATGATATTTATACTGAAAGTTACAATGATGCTTATGATATTCTTGATGTTACTAGTTACGACGCTGCTGCTCCTGGGATACTTTTAGTGTTTTTGATGACACTCATACTGAAAGTGGCAATGATTATGCTGTTGTTGATGATAGTTATGCTGCTGCTATTGTGTTGCTTATAGTGTTTGTGATGATATTTAGACTGACAGTGGCAATGGTACTTATGATAGTGATTGATGGTAACACTTATGAAAGTTACTTTAAATGAAAGTGATGTTTATTGTCGTTATGTTAAGGATAATACTGATTATGGTTTATAGTGATGTTAATGGTGAGGTGAGGTGAGTTAGGGTTTAACGCCGCTTGCAAGAGTATATCACTTATATCGCGGCTGTTAGTATTATGGCAGGGAGAAAGCCCGCAACGCCATGTGGCTATGCATTGCGGTGAAACTTGCGGGCATCGGCTGGAACTAAAGAACCATGGGTGGTACTGCACTGAAATTCAGTGTAGCATTGCACCCAAACCTTACTGCGTGTAGAACAGTTCTCTACTGCAGACAAAGTTGCCGTGCCCCTGGCGGGAATCGAACCACGGACCTCTTGATCCGAAGGGGAACACGCTAACCACTGCGCTATCCCGCCCCCGATGTTAATGGTAAAGACGTGAATTTATAACGATGCGATATAGGTTACTTATTATTGATGGGGGTGAGTTACTATGACTGTACTGATAATGACAGGGTCAATGAATTATAATCATAATGGTGATGTAGATGTGTAATCGTGTCTTGAATTGCAATTCCAAGTTTTCGACCATTATGATAAGCAAAGAATAACCTTTTATTGACAATTGTCACCATACTGATGATGACGATGATTTTGTTGATGATGTCGATTGTGATGATAATAGTTGTGATAATAATAATGACATTTTAACATACATTTAAGAACGAGAGTTATCTGCCACCTGCATGAAAAAATAACCATTTATCACACATTGGTGAAAATAATGTTCATTGTTTATAAAATGTATATTCAACTATAACGTGAACAACGATACTTGTCTCAACAAGATTGATATTCAAATTCATTCTCTTTCTCAACTTTTGGTTTACTCTGTCACACTCGGATTCTCATGTAGTTTTCCGATTCCCCCAATGTCCGTATATACATGTCTGAATAACGATGCATAATCTGCACTAATAATGCATTTAGCGCAATGTAAATATCAAATGACAATTGCTACTTACAAAGTGGTATGATTCACCGCGGCAAGATATCATATACCGAGGGACGACGTCAATGCACCGCAAATGTTGGTAACGAAAATAGTGATATGATCGTTTCCGTGGCATTTCAAATTGTATTGATTCGAGTAGCACATTGTCAGATATTATGTGATAAATGTTAGATAATTACAGTCTAAATGTCATATGGTGAACATTGAAAGGAATCATTATTTACAGAAATTAATTTCTTTTATTTTCTATCAGATTAATGATACTTAAGAACATATTCTTTGCATGCGTTGATTGTCATGAATCAGAAACGTATGAGGATAGATGAGTGAGTGAACTACTGTTTAACGGCGCTTGGATATTATTGCAAAAACGACATCGACAAAGACGACGATAATGATAAAGATGCTATGAACAGGGATTATATGAGTATACGAGATGGTATTGGAATTGATAACATTTATAATGACTTCGGTGATGATGATGGTATGATTTTAATGATACTGTTGCTACTTTTATGATTATTGTTTGAATTCAGATACATGGACATATTGCTGTTTAAGATCTGAACGATCATGTATGATACAGCGTCCATTGATAAAGCAGTTTCATGACAAAGGTACACGTCTCCGAAAGTGTACGTATATTTGCATCGGAATAGTCAAGAAGGTCTGGCACAAGATACTTGCCAATTTACTATGTTATTTACTATCCTGTTTATTGTCAGTGTCACGAAGCAAGCCAGTAATTATACAGCAGAGCTGAGCTTGCGTGTGTTCCACACGGGGCACCATTCCTGGAAGTCTTGGAGAACCAGCATGCAAATTGATACATTAGGAATACTACACACACGGCACAGCATTTCTATACGTTTTAGAGAACGTATAATACTTGGGTGTTTTTACTTTGACAATTAAGTGATAACTTCGCTATGAATGCTATCTCACTAAATACCCATCATTGTATCTGTGTCATGAAGAGAATGTTTATTTCTTCATGTGGTGTACCTTGACAGTTTGGGTAATTGCATTGCTATACACTTTACCCAGATGTTACACTGGTTTTACTTTACAAGACCACAACATGTGATTATCCGATATTACAACATTTAAAGGGGACGATTCTTACATTAGGTTTTTGTACTTTGACAACTTCATTTAACAGCTGATTAATATATTAACTTATTACGAACTTCAGTAACATTTGTATGTGTAATTTCATATCCCGAAACAGTATACTGTATGTAATTTACCTTTGCTTACAGCAATTTAGAAAATCCTTCTAACGAAATATGTGTATACCTTCACAATCAAAGTAATTACACGAGAAAAGGCGGATGACTGTTTTCCAACGTTGACGGAATTTAGTCTAATCTCTACCTGTCAACACATTTAGCTATTTATTCTGATATCTGTATAGTATTATGTATGTAAATATATCACAGGATATGTTTTAACGTCAACATCTAGGATGATTTCTCGGGAACAGCTGACAAATGCGCCTCATTTCTCTGGAAACATTATTGTTGTTTCACCCAAACCCTAAACACTGTAGTTAAATACATGCAATTATCGCCTCAATAGTAACTTTCTTTTTATGCACATTAGGAATTTTAAGAGCTGTGTCGTTCCTCGAGTAAAATCATATATTCGGTATTTCGAATTGACGTTCCCATGTTAATTACAGTTGTTCACTGCGAGCCACACTGCCGTGATGGTTGTTATTAACTGTGAAGTGTTTGCCAGCATGTAATCTGTTACTGATAGTAGAACAGTGAACCAATCAATAGCTGCGACAGCATACTGACGATGGCATCTTTTACTCTCTCGTAGCTGAACGAAGCCCTGGAGACTTATTTCTCATTCATGGAATTTTGTACTATTATCTTCATAGTCTATAAAGTTTTGAGAATACATATGTTGCAATATTATCTACTACTACTACTACTACTACTACTACTACTACTACTACTACTACTACTACTACTACTACTACTACTACTACTACTACTACTACTACTACTTTTACTACTACTACTACTACTACTACTACTAATACTACTACTGTTACTACTACTCCTCCTCCTCCTACTACTACTACTACTACTACTACCACTACTGCTTCTACTACCACTGTTGCCATTACTTCAATCACTATTACTATTACCACTTCATTCCTAATATTGCATATAATACACTTGATAAGGTCTCTTAGGTCATTATATTTTACATGACACTACAGTGTAGCATTACAATCATCATCAATTGGAACTCAAACACTATTGAAGTCACACTGATATTTGTACAGCTGATCCTTATGTCATGATGTTGTTACCGTTATCGCTGTTATTCCGCTATTCACCATCACCATCACTATTAGCTGCCTTTGTTTCTCCCCCAGTTTTCTATGAATGCGGCTACCTGCTATTTAACTATTTGAGACTTTAAGAATCTGATATCTGATAAGTTAATTATTTGAGACATTAAGCTAACTAACTGGTACTTCTGGGGTTCGAATCACGCCAGGGGTACGGCAACTTTGTCTGCAGTAGAGAACTGTTCTACACGCAGTAAGGTTTGGGTGCAATACTACACTGAATCTCCAGCCGATGCTCACAGGTTTCACCGTAATGCATAACCACATGGCATTGCGGGCTTTCTCCCTGCTATAATACTAGCAGCTGCGATATAAGTGAAATACTCTTGAAAGCGGCGTTAAACCCCAACTCACCTCACCTCACCTCACCTCACCTCTAAGCTTAAGCTTTAAATTTTGACGCTTGATGTTTCAGTCATTTGTTATGTCGGCCAACATGTGCCTCATCTGAAATCACACTAGAAATTGTCTTCTGGCATGCATCTCAATCATGATTTTAACTTTGTGAGACTGTAATCCTAACTAATGATGACCATAAGTCTCTTCTGTTATACAACAACATGACATTTGCGTGTACAAGGATTTGCAATGACTAATTCCAACATGACTGCAGATTCGATAGCGATTAGATGACGGTTTATGTAACAATGACACTTTCAAATGCCAGCAAAACGAAGAAATGTCATAATGGAAAACTGCTGTAGGCAGATTGTTGAATAATGGACTATAAATACCTCCATATTTTTCTGACAATGATTAAGGAGAGATGGGACGATGAAATCAAATATTTTAGAATTCGTTTATTTTTTCAAAATAGCAAGTTTATTATGTCTTTTATCCAAAAAGTTAAGAAAATTTGGGGGTCACCGAACGATTTAAAGAGTTATCGGCATTAATAATAATACACCCGTCGGCAAATTTCGTCATTTTGGACTGATTTGGTGTATTTAAATTAAGCGCTCGCTGTCAACGAATAAACTCCGAATCCTTTCAGATACATTTCAGTCACATTCGGGGATATATAGCAAATTTATATTTTGAAAATTAATGACGCTGAAAAGAAAAACAAAATTAAATTAAGCTCTTTTTAATTAAAAACGGCATTTTTATCATCGTGTTTCGCATATTCAACAGGATTTGTCACTAACACACATAGTTAAGATATTGCTAAAACTTCAATATAATGTGCGCAGTTAACTGAACAAACGAATTCAGAAATAATAATAGGGGGTCACCGAACGTTTATCATCACTTTTACGTCATTTTTTAAATTACCTACAGAAACGTAAAAACCTGAGGTAACGGCAGTTTTGATGATTTCAAGTGTAACTTTGACGGCCTACCGTGTAATTATTATTGAACATATTATCAATCTAAGAGTGCATGATGAAAGAATAACTATCATTTAATTATATCAGGCTATTTAAATTCGTCACTAACTTGAGATACGTATGTAATTCGAATAACACACGTAGTAACATATTTACCGCGAATATAGGTGACGGTAACGCTATGCGGCATGTCGTAAAATGACCGTTATACGGTAAATGTAAGCGCTCCCCGTTAGTGAACAGATAAACCTATGTCCAAAACAACGCAATCCATATATTTTGAGACTTATTCACAATAATAAATTGTTGTCGCAAAATGTTGCCGTAAGCGAGTTCGATTTCTGGGTCCCATCTCTCCTTAAGTAATGATTCGATATTGACAATTGGTTGTGTAGCAAGAGCAGTTGATGTTTTTTATAAATATTTTTCAGAATATAGAAACTCGAACCTTCAGTGTAAGTGACATTGTGGAAAAATATGTATATGGGGGGAGGCGAACCCCTCCTTTTAATCCGCCACTGAGTTATAAGCATGTCCAGCCCTATCCGTGGCGCCTGCCATTAACATCATCTTTAAAAACATAGATGCAATATATTAATAATTTGAAAAATCCCAAACAAAGATGTCATAAAATTCGGATAACAGCACGTATCAAGTGAATAAATGATGTATGGTTTGTGCCCCTGAATATATTTTGTATTCAAATAGAAATGGATCGACGAAGCAAGATTGTAAAATAAAAACTTACGATTCATCATTTGTAGCACAACGAACAAGTGGTAATGAAATCAAATCAAATTGCGCTCTTAAAGCTAATGTGACAGCCAACAGAATCAATAACGCTTTAATGGATGTTCGTTTTCGGCTCGTTAGCTTTTATTTCCTTTTTATCGCCAGCCACTCGTTGCGTCAGGAAAGCACCATTTAGGGAGACGCAGAGAACGCTAAAAGGACATTATTTGGATGCATAAATTGGTTAGCAAACAATTTACCGCAAACAGGTTAAACGAATATTTCATTCGTGTTAATTCAAAATGGTTCACTTAGTCTGTTTGCAACTTTCACATTCAATATTTTCAAGCTACCTGAAGCGTTATAAATGTTACTAAATAAATGATTTATGTTAGATCAAACGTTGACATTTGTATTACTAAGTAAATATTAGTTAATGTCATTGTTCTGTCATGATGGTCATTGAACCGAGGGACATTGTGGTTGAAGGATATTTTCAGACGGTGTGGAAAGATAAGCGATCACGTTGATTAGAATCTTCCAAGATTGATATACTTTTGTATTTGCATAAGTCATGTTATCTTTCGTATAAACCTTCTCAGCCCGATAACATGCTTATGATAACCACTTTTAGTTGACTGATATGTGCATACACCACCTATGTTGCCCTATGTTGTTCTATGGAAGGCGATATGTATTTCAAACATCAGTTTCTTATACATGTCCTAAACCTAATGGAACATTAACACTGAAATTTGAACACTGGCAGTTTGTATTTACATTTCAACAGTCCTAAACCCTAGGGCAAAATGTACCATCTAACTCCAGTAAGCCGGCGAGGTATTCTACGTACGGAGGGCACACTCAGTGGGGTTGACTTAAAACTTAATTAAAAAAATAGTTTAAAGTTAGAGGTTTCATAATTTTACCATGGTATCCATAGTCTGTGATATATAGCGTTGTCATCTGGTGTATACGGTATCATCAATTTTACTGAATTGCATCGAACCTTATTCTTGCTTCACAAGCATGGCCTTTTGTCCTTCGAGTAATAAATACTTATTGTTTACATCGATTCAACTTATGTGCTCATTTATTTAAGGACAACTTTATCATTTCTTTTATAAGAATGTGAAAATACGAAAATATTCACTGTCATACTCATTTTCATTTCGTAAGTTGTAATATTGCAGAATCATAAGTCTATATGGATCTGTTATACGAAAAGCAAGTTTTTTTTAATATACATAGTCTTTTTTGGAGCACAGTGATGTGGTTAGCATGCTGGCCTCTCACGCCAACAGCCCCGGATCGAATCCCGGTGGAGACGCCAAACATTTGTGACTTGGGTCTTATACTGTGTTGTGCCCCTGGGCAAGGCACTTCATCCACATTGCACTCAGTCCACCCAGCTGTTTAAATGGGTACCTGAACACGGGAGGTACGGACCAACTGGACATTAGACGTCATAATGTATATTGTTATTATTATATTATTGTGAAAAACTTGTCAAAACATCTTGTAATGTGCTGCTGTTATTATCAGGACTGTAAACATGATGTCGTGGAGGATAGTTATATGTCACGAACATCGATGAAGAACCTCTTTTTGCATGATGATTAGAAACTATTGTGTTATAAAATGTTTTATTTCATTAGTAGAATTGACGCTTACGGTAATCGATACTCACCAAAAGACTACATTTACTCAATTACACGGCTAGCCTTTATTAGCATTGATATTTCCGATCTAATTCAATAATGACATTTGATGCTGTAATGCATCGCCTATTTTATCGACGAGGTTTTAGATAAAGGTATAATCCTGGTCTGTAGATTTTGTTGATATTGTATTGACATTAATCTTGGGGAATGTTAGGTTCGCGTAGTACATCTACCGTATAGGACTGTAGAATGTTTGATTGCCTGGATCTGCCTGAAATGATCCTGAAAATTTGACAAGTGTTCCTTGGTGCAGGAAAATGAGCTGATTGTTTCTTTTAGGTTATTCATCGGATCATTTGTTTGTGTCTGTTTAATGATACTCTTATAGATTCCTTAATTATCGTCCTTTATTATGGAAAAGGACACATTGGTGACATTTTGCACAAGAAGAAAGTTGATTTTGTCATACTGACGTAGCGTCATGAACAATACTATGACGTCAAGTTTATTCTATGACGCTGCACTTTACTTTAATACGGGTTGCAAGTGTTTGAAAGTGGTTTTGTGTCACTCCGCTCCCTGACTTTCAAAACTTCTGTAGCCAATGTAATACTATTTTCATGGTGATATCACAGTATGTTAAAGGCGTTTCGTTTTGGTGTGTGCCAGTCATATAATGTTTTCTTCTGTTAATCAGATTATTTATCCGTTTCTATCCATAGTTGGTACCTTATGCTTAATTAATCAGCCCATGTAAAAAATGATATTATAAACTGAATATGAAATTAACCCATACTCAGGCAATGATGATGGAATTATATGTATAACATTTGTTTAATTTTATTTCATCTTTGTTTATATGTTTTATTCTCCTCACTAGGCATATTGTGTTGAAAAACATTTGTGTCCCCAAACTTCACAATACAACCAGTGTACTATATACTACATAATATCTCAGTTATATATATTTTTTATTACGTTTCAGTAAAAGTGCATGCAGAATGTAACACATATTTCTCTTTGAACAAGTCATAAAAGCACTTCAATCGTCCTACGAGATTATAAAATGAGTATTTTACAACTAAGTTATATCTTTAAATTCTTCCTGATTAAGTGTTCTTGTATTAAATATTTTCATTGAATTAAACACTGTTTTGCCTTTTTTTGCAGTGCTTATCATGATGGCCGGCCTTCTCATCTACCCTCTAGGCCTCGGTTCGAAGTTCTTCCGCCATTATTGTGGAGAGTTCTCTTCCGCCTACCACTCAGGCCACTGTCTGATTGGATGGAGTTACATGCTAGGAATTATGGGAACTGCCTTGGCTATATTCTGTCCCTTCCTCTCCCAGTTCACGGACATGAAAGCAAGCGAGATATTTGCATGATACAGGTATAGAGATCCACTATCAACTTCAGCTGTGTGCCCAAATTCCGTATTTCTAGAAGAAAGCGACGTTCTCCATGATGACCTACAAGACTATACCAATGTAATTCTGAACTGTGTATCTCCGATTTGTTGTTGAACTCTTTCACCTGAAGTGAATCGTCTGATTGACATATTTATGGAGAATTAACCCCCAAATGGATTACTTTACCAAAATATTTACTTGATGTTTATGCTCAAGTGCAAAACTATTGAAAAGTGTTATCATTATCATTTTTGTTATTACTTCTACATGGTAATCATTTAAAGTTGTTATGACAAGAGGTATTATAATGATATTTATATATATACTGGACAAATAATTAGGAATATTTTGAAATTTTGAAATTATAAATACTGATGCATTCATTACTTGACATATTAATGAAATATTAATCATAAAATCTGATATCCTTAAGCTTTTTTTGTCCAATGTGTTGCAAGGTCAGCTTTATGACAACAGGTACTATAATGATATATTTGTTAATATGCAAAATATCAGAAACGTTGGACAGGACAGGACAAATGTTAACAACATCACTCCTAATATTTGCTAAAGTCTTTTCTGAACATAATAATCTTTGAATGATAGTTATCATGACAAGGGTCATCTGACCATCCTTCATTATGAACATTCCATTTTTTTGGGAAAAACTTTTATCAAAACATCTATGATCTCACAACTGAAGTATTTTGTACCTGACAATGGAAGGGTCTTCGCATTTTCGATCTGGCGATGGAAAGGTCTCCTGAATTCAACCTGCAAACCAATCTCGTTATTTTCAAATTATTTTGGTGGCAACGTCTTCATATTATAAATCATGGAAGCATTTAAAGGGGCAGTTGAACGTTTTTTCGTTGAAATAAGTTGCTGAAATGTATTTGAAAAATAATCTCACCAATAGTAAAACATCCTTCTCTCTTTGGAAAATCAAGTTAAAAAATGATTGTACATGGTTCCATAAAGCCATGGGAATCGTGTTTGTCATTCGAAATAATGAAATGTGTTCACAATACAATTGGCCAGCATACAATTTTAGCTTTATACGCAAAAACCGTTATTACCACTACGGATAATTGGTTTATAATTGGTGATGATAAGATGTCTTACCCTTTAAAGTAAATATAAATGACATAAACTATCATTATAAATGGGAAATTAAAAAAAATAAAATTTGCAAAAAACGTGCATTGAGCTGGTGATCACGGTATCAACTTCAGCACTTTCTGTGCATTCCACCAATTGCATCAGCATTGTGAAAATTTGGGTTTATGTAATTTCCAATTAAATCTGAAAACAATCAGAAAATCACTCATGACTTCTAACAAGCAAGAGCGATTCGTCTTGCATCTTAAATATAGATGTGTTATAAATTGTTCTTTAAGACACCGATAGCACCTATGTCCTTTCAATATGATATAGTGTGAGAGATCGATAATCTATGTAACGTTATATCAAAAACCAATTTGGCATCAAAGGCAGTATGGGCAATGTCATTCAGTTTGATGGAGCTGATTCAAGACAGAAATGGCTTTCTGATGTGACGATTCTGTCCGATTCTAGGTTAAAACTCTGTGTTCACTGTCTGAAGTGAAACAACGTAAATAAGAAAGGCCTTCTTACCAGCTGCTATCACCCTTGGACTACACGGGGTTATGGTTGTGAACTCTTTGTATATATGACATTGTGCAGCCATTTTGGAGTGTCCACGAATGCGTTGTAAATGCTGCTTTGTCGGGTACATGTATCGGGTAAGTTTGTGACGTGCACAAGCTTTGAGCCATGTTCAATTACACCTATTGCTGCGTGGATGGTTAATTGCATTTTTAGTCAAGAACATCTCGTTTTCATGAATATATGTTGATTTGAAATAAATTGTTAAACTTTAATTAAAACTTCATAAATAAATTATTTCGATACATATATACATTAAACAGTCCTGAGTGCATCTAGTTCGAGTTTCTCAATTACTTACCATTGAGCCAATCGTGTTGATACGATGCTAAGTACGCTGCTATCAACATCTTTGACAAGTCACAACTCACGCCAGTATCCCTTAATCGCTAACTTAAGTTTTGCTGCATTTCATTAACTTTCTAGACTAGCGTATCCGAGCGCTGCACTGAAAGTTCATAATGTTTGTTTAGCCAGTGATTGGCGCGAGTTATGCCTTTCGAGGGAAGTTTTGCTGCAATATTTTGGATCAGCTTCATTATAAAGAATATAAAGAAAACGGGATTAATCAAACAAACTTGAAACTCTTGCTAGTTATGTATCTGTGCAGAGTAAAAGTTGTTTGGCTGATATTATGACAAAAATGAACGCGCATTTAACAAATATATTAAAAATGTGTTTGTCGAAACGTTAGAAGTGCAGTGGGAATTATCATTTTAATTAATAGATTTAATAATCAAAATATTGCAAAATGAAATTTTGATTATTATTATTTCATGATATATTCACTGCATAAATTTACATGTCGTTTATAACTATTTGCTAGCGCTTATTTGTAATAGTAACGGTTGGTTACACCTGTTATATTACATGGCAACTGGATATTTCAGCCTTACGTATGTCACATGGTCACCGATGCATTGCGTACATTTCTTTTATTTAGTGAAATGTAAATTTACTATGTTCCAATCATGGTATCCGTTGTTCCAACTCAAGGGTCATCCAAAGGTATTCATTTTAACTTAGGAAAATTCACGAATGCTAAATGTATATGATTGTTCATTGTAAAATAACATTAATATTTTAGGTGATGTGAATTCGCAAAGCTTTACCATGTTAATTTGTTACATAGATGAACATGCTTGTAGATTTCCATTGTTAGTGTGAAACCTGCTGCAAACAAGCTAACACATAGTTTTAACCATCCTCGATAATCCAGCGCTATTGTTCCGATAAATCTACACACAAGCGCTGGAAAACAGTAAGGGTATTTATCCCTAACCTAGTTAACTCCTCTTGGGTCCATGTTATCCAATCAGAAACGAAACGCAGACACTATCTGCGTAAACAACTCGACCAATCAAAACGCATCACTACCGTTATTTATAGAAACAAACATAGAGGCGGCCGACTCACTCGATTACGATAAAGTTTGTAACACATTCAGCGTAGAAAACCTGACAGAAACTCAAAAGAAAGTTTTAAGAAGTCTGTACGAGAAGAAGGGTGTATTCATGTCCATCAAAACGGGTGGGGGTAAATGATTAAAATCCCTGTACTGCGAAAGCCAAGATCCTGACACGAGAGTGCTTGTTATTTCACCCTTGATTTCAAGTGATCTCATTGGTTGTTAGAAAGCAAGCGTTTCGCTGAGTCATTGCGAAGGGAGGTAACAAGGTTAAGGATAAATACCCTTACTGTTTTCCAGCGCTTGTGTGTAGATTTATCGGAACAATAGCGCTGGATTATCGAGGATGAGTTTTAACAATACCTATGTTATGTTTGGTTTATTCAGGATATACTTTTATGCAATTTCATTT